>JAVXUP010004892.1:0-24789 GCA_033070095.1 Escallonia herrerae | reverse complement strand
CTGCGTGACTGGCCTACATGCTCTGGCACTAGGGGCTCGCGTCGGCACCCCTAAGGACTATGACCCCCGGGTCACTCGGAGATGGGAGCAGGTCTTCGGAAGGGCATCTTGCCTAGTCCACCTGGCAGCTGGGCGTCGGGTCTTCCCCACCGCTGCCAGACCTGTGGGATTCAGTAAGGGCTTGGACTGGAGGCTGGGGCAACGGGCTACTCTGACCATGCTACCGCGGCATGATCAGTCTCCTCAGACAGGCAGAGAGATGTTGCAAGGGCAGGGCAGCACGAACTTAGGAACCGGCAGTCCAACGAAGGGTCAGTGCGTCGGCCCCCTGGTGACGTGTCGTTCCCAGGGGGCGACACATGTCAACTTATGACACATGCACATTTTTGCCTATAAATAGTGGACTTTGGAGCTTTTTCAAGGATCTTTTTCTCATTTGGACTTTTCACTTTCTCTCTCTAAAAGAAACATTCTCTCTGGAATTCTAGTGAGAGAAATATACTTGAACTCCCGTCTACGGACCCTGGACGCCATACCCTCATCACAGACTGTAGACTGTCGGTCCTGTTCATCGTCACCCTGCCTGCGCAGCACTGCCAGCCCTCACGACCTGTCTGGGGAGCCTTGTCCTCGGCCCTTGCGCCGTCCTTGCTGTCTCCCACGTTGCCTACCTGGAAGCCAACTCAGACCGCATCCTTTGTGGCACCTCCACGTATCATCGAACCATTTTCGGCACCATCATTTTGGCGACTCCGCTGGGGAGGTGAGCATCGTATTGCGGTTTGCATACCTTCCGGACTTAGGCATTATGCCTGTGCAACGGAGAGCTACTAGGGCGACCAGCCAAGGACCCAACCCCGCCATGCAAGAACACCACCTCGGTGATCAGGAGAGACTAGCGCCACGCGGCTCCGAGACCAGCTGCCGACCACTACCCCCGACGTACAAGTGCTCGTAAATGCAGCCATCCAGCAACTCACTCCAACCATCACCACTCTGCAAGATTCACAGACCACTCTACTAGCCGCCATTATGGACATGCAAAAATCCATACAAGCCCTGTCCTCACAGCAGGCCGCTCCATCAATCCAGCCTTCAGGACCGGGGCCAGCTTTTGACATCGCCCCGGCCCCAGTGTCGCGACTACCGCCGCCTTGGACATCTAGACCCTTGGCGGTAGGGCTCGCAACACCGTCGCTGCCGGTAGCCGACATATCTCCTTCTGCAGTGCCGCCCCGCAAGCTACACACGGATCTCGGGCCAGTCTTGCAGCAGATTCCCCCCGCTGTCACACCATCTCATCTGACGCCGGCAAGAAGCTCCTCCGAAACGCATGACTCCATCGAGATGGAACCTAATCCCTATCCAGTTGAGCAACACCAAACCCCCGGCCAAGTGATGGGCATGTCTCGCCAACCCACACTTGCCCCTGCACAGCTGCCCCTGCCAGCACCTGCACCATACCAACCCTCCCATGTCCCCGTTCATCAAGCCGTGCCATCTGGGGGCTCGGGGGCTCGCGACGCACCAGGCGGTCATCACCCCTTGACCGGCAATGAGGCACCATCCTCCAACTATGTCACTCAGTCAGATTTGGAGGCCCTTGTCCGTCGCCTGTCGAGGAATTCCGAGCCGGACTCCTCAACCCGTCTAACCGGACACGCCCCGTACGCCAATGATATCGCCATCGCACCCTACCCCATCAAGTACAAGCAACCAAACTTTGTGCTCTTCAACGGACGTGAGGGAAACGCCCGTGAACATCTAACAAGGTTTGCAGGCTCCTTGGAGCAGTATGGTACAGGAAGCAGCTTGAAGTTGAGAGAATTCCACAAGTCCCTTACGGGCTTGGCTTACACTTGGTATCACCAGATCCCCGCAGGGACCGTCCACACCTGGGGCGACATGGTCCAGCTGTTCTTAGACAAATTTCATTACGAGACCGAGCGCGTGACTATCGTTGATATTGCTGGCATTCGCCAGAACCAGGGGGAAGACTTGAATAAATATGTGCATCGTTTTCATCTTAAGTGCCTTGAGTGCACAGATTTCAGCAAAGACGAAACGTTGGTTCCCATATGCATCAAAAATATGATTGACGTCTACCGAGTGCATATCGAGAACCTACAGTTAAGGTCATGGGGACACCTCAAGGAGGCAGCCCGACGAACTTACGAGACAGTTGGTCCTGTCAAGTCATGGAAGCCTCGACCGCAAAGTACGCTGTTGGCCTCAGCAGATGCACCTATCACTCAACGTAGCAACGACAACAACAACTATGCAGGCTTCAAGCGTCAGCTTCCAGATGTGAACCAAGGCTCCGACAAGCGAAGGCAACAAAGACCCGCACCTAACTATCCCTGTGACCTGAATACAGTGAAGGAACTCTTGGCCGAATGGGTGGCGCATGACAAAAATTTCCAACTGCCACCAATGCGGACCAATATCACAGACGAAGAAAAGGCCAGGCCCACCTACTGTCCTTTCCATCGAGCCCTTGGCCATCCGCTCAAAGATTGCAATGCACTGCGAACCATCTTTGCAAGGAAGGTAGCGTCGGGCGACCTGCAGCTACGGAAAAATAACGATGTGCGCAAAGATCCCTACCCACCGCATCGCAACAGTAGGGAGCACCAGGCCCTTATGGCTGTCACTGACCATGTCGAGCCTGTAATCCACGAAGCCCCGGCAGAGCCCACACTGACCCTCGTGCCTCCTCCAGCTAAGCAGTCGATGCCTCCCCTTCGACAGATGACGAAGATCAAAAGTTTTTTTGATGAAATGGGGTTTTCACCCGCCGCCCGGACTTACCTTTCCAATTGCCTGCTCGAGGTCACCACCGGCCTCGGTTCCGAATGCTTCGCCGCCCAGGCTGAATTACGTCACATCCCCTCTACGGCCTTAGTCTTCTCGGATGAAGACTCGCCGCCGATCGAGCATCACAATCGGCCGCTGTTTTTAGAGTGTACTGTTAATGGCACGGGCTTCCGTCGTGCCTTGGTTGATTGCGGCGCCTCGATCAACATCATACCCCTCATCACCCTGCAACAGGCCGGCATTCCCCCAAGGAAAATCATCCGTGACCCCGTCAATATTACCGGCTTTGGACAGGGTCCTCAGTCGACCCTCGGCCATATCACCATCGACCTCATGGTCGGAACTGTCCGTCGCGACACTACTTTTCACGTAATAGACAGCGAGTCTGCCTTTCACCTCCTGCTCGGGAGACCATGGATCCACGACAACAAGGCCGTTCCCTCAACATACCATCAATGTGTGAAGCTGGTAGCCGGTTCTACGGGACATGAGGTAGCAATGACAATCCCTGCAACCAAAGCCCCCTTTGAATGCGCCGAGTCTTATTTCGCCGAGGCCTCCTTCTTCACTAATTTCGCCGAGGATGGGGAGAATGCTACTCATGTACATTCTACCAGGCTGCCGACCTGGGATGAGCTGTGCGGGGACAAGCTTCCCAAGGACAAAACCGGGAGAAGTAACAAGAATAATGGGTCAACCCCACCGCTTCCGCCTGCTGCCACGACCAATTCCCCCCTTCTTCCCCCAAGTCCAAGAAGCAAAAGGCTGAGCCGGCCTTTCGACGTATCGTCAAGGACGGCAAGATCATCTATCAATTATGACGGTATGCAGGGGCTCCAGGCGGTCCCTCCTCAGACCCCCTCGACCCCGACCCCCTTGGAGAGACTGAATGGTGCCGCACGGCCGAGCATTGCCAGCCAGATCCTGACCTCACCCCCGGCGCGGCACCACCTTGCTATGAGGATGGCCCTCGACCTCAGGCTGAAGATATTGAAGAAATCAACCTGGCCGACCCGGGCGAAGAACCGCGGCACACCTACATTGGCACAAAACTCGCCCCCGGCCGAAGAGAGGAATTGGTTTCCCTCCTGCACGAGTATCGTGATGTCTTAGCATGGAGCTACAATGAGATGCCCGGACTGGATCCTGCCTTAGTCACACACCATCTCAACATTGCTACCGGATCCATCCCTAGCCGACAGCACCCGCGGACATTCCGCCCCGAGCTCGAATTGAAAATCAAGCAAGAGATTGAACGCCTCCTGCGCGCAGGCTTCATCGAACCTATCACTCACCCTATTTGGCTGGCTAATGTCGTCCCTGTACAAAAGAAGAATGGCCAAGTCCGCGTCTGTATCGACTTTCGGGACTTGAATAGGGCGTGCCCCAAGGACGAGTTTCCACTACCCAATATCGACATGCTCACGGAGGCCGCCGCCGGATATGAAACTTTATCTTTCATGGATGGGTTCGCAGGTTATAATCAGATTCGCATGAACCCCGACGACAGCGCCAAGACAGCCTTCCGCACTCCTATGGGTAATTTTTGTTGGAAAGTTATGCCTTTCGGCCTCAAGAATGCGGGTGCTACGTATCAAAGGGCTATGACAGCAATATTCCATGACATGATACACCATACTGTGGAAGACTATGTCGACGATCTTATTATCAAATCCAGGAAGGAAAGTGATCACCTCACCGACCTTCAAGCGGTCTTTGATCGTTGCCGCCAGTATAACATGCGGATGAATCCATTGAAATGTGCCTTCGGAGTCTCCTCCGGCAAGTTCCTCGGGTTCTTGGTCAGTCGACAGGGCATCGACGTTGACCCCTCGAAAGCAGCCTCCATCCAAGAAATGCCCCCCCCAAGAACACAAAGCAACTGAAGAGCTTCCTCGGCAAGGTCTCTTACCTCCGACGCTTCATACCCGCACTGGCCGAGCTCATTACGCCATTTCAACACTTGACGCGTAAAAGCGCACCGTGGAATTGGGGCGCGCCCCAACGGCAAGCATTTGAACAGATTAAGGCGGTCCTCATGTCACCGCAAACCATGGTCGTACCACAACGGGGCATCCCACTCCTACTCTACCTGACTTCCACACCCAGATCCATCGGGGCTTTGCTTGCCCAAGAAGTCGAAGGTGTCGAGCGTCCTGTTTATTACCTCAGTAGAGTGATCAGAGGGCCCGAAGCCAACTACTCCGAGCTCGAGAAACACTGTCTAGCCTTGGTGTACGCCTCACAGAAGTTCAGACATTACTTTCTGGCGCATCAGATCACACTCGTCACCAAGGCTGACCCGCTCCGTTACATGCTTACGCGTCCCGCCCTGTCTGGCCGACTCACACGGTGGTTGCTGCTGTTGGCCGAATTCGGTTTATCTATCAAGAATCCTACAGCTCTGCGGAGCCAAGCACTCGCAGACCTCCTGGCCTTCTTCCCACGCCAACAATGTGAACCGATATCGGATCAACTGCCGGGGGAGGAGACAGCCCTGATCACCGACATCGATGGACTGTGGACGCTTGAATTCGACGGCTCTGCCACTAGCAAAGGCCCCAATGGCACGCCCCTCCGGCAAGGGGGTGCCGGCATAGTCTTGCGGGCACCAGACGGTGTTACCACTTCATTATCCTTCAAACTTGCATTCCCGGTGTCTAACAACGAAGCTGAATACGAGGCACTTGTCATTGGCCTCATGATCGCCGTCAGTATGGGGGCTAAGGCGCTGTGTGTGAAAGGAGATTCAAATCTGGTCATGAAGCAGGCGGACGGGGAGTTCGCGGTCAAAGAACCAGCCTTGGCACCTTATCGTGCCTTGGTGCAACACTTGGAAGGAAGACTCGGTCATGTCCAGTATGAACATCACAATAGGTGCCACAACAGACATGCGGACTGCTTGGCCACGATCGCGTCAAAGATAGAGGTCGATGGTGAACAACGGATGCTAACCATCGTCAAGAGAATGGAACCATGCACAGCACTGAACCTAGTCCCGAGGGACGTTACTGCGGACGATTGGAGGCAACCTATCATCGACAAACTTAAAGCGCCATCTCTTGCTCATGCCTCCACCCTTACAGACTTTTCAATGATGGGAGATGTCTTATACAGGCGGTGTCCCGGAGGCACTCTAGCAAGATGTTTGGCACCGGAAGAGGCAAAACACAAATTACAGCTCGGCCACCAGAAGTGTTGTGGCCTCGACGGTCCCCCTCTGTATCGTCGCCTCCAGCGTATGGGATTATATTGGCCATCCATGGCCAAGGACGCCTCGGATATACAAAAGGATTGTCCCGAGTGCCTGTATGCACCCGACGGTGCCGAAGCTCTTGTCATTGACATCGAGGGTGACTGGCGCCAGCCTTTCATCCAGTATCTATCCCACGGGATTCTACCACCTGACCGCGGCTCAGCACGATCCATCAAGCGCAAGGCAGTCAGGTATTTTGTGACGGAAGGCGAGTTATTTCGCAAGGGATTTTCGGGACGCACCCTGCGATGCTTGCAAGGTGCCCAAGTGGTCAAAGTCATTAACGAAGTACACAATGGTGATTGTGGTGAACATCAAGGCTCCCAGAAGCTGTATGCAGAATTACTAAGATTGGGGTATTATTGGCCGACTATGGAATCCGACTCCATCTCGCATGTCCGACGCTGCCAACCCTGCCAGCGGCACGCCGACAGGATACACTCGCCAGCATCCGACTTGCACATGATCTCAGCACCTTGGCCATTTCATTCTTGGGCCCTCGACCTCATCGGCCCCATCCACCCGCCGTCCAGAAGCCATTCATGGATCATGGTTGCTACTGAACGCTTTACGAAGTGGGTTGAAGCCGTACCTCTGCGGAGAGCCACGGGAGGTGCCGTTTCCAACTTCTTACGCGACGTCATCTGTCGTTTCGGCATCCCTCGATGTATTATATCTGACAATGGCACCCCATTCATTAACCGAGAGGTTCGAGCTCTCATGGAAAGGTACAACATCAGCCATGCCACATCAACTCCCTATTACCCGCAAGGTAATGGTCAAGCTGAAGCGTCCAACAAGACTTTGCTACGAGTATTATCGCGAATGGTGCATGACGCCGACCGGTCGTGGTCCGAACAACTGAATCTGGCACTCTGGGCCTACAGAACATCCATGCACACAGCGACAAAGGCCACGCCCTTCTCTCTCGTCTACGGGGACGAGTGTGTGGTACCTGCCGAGATCGCAGAACCATCGGCTCGACTTTCCCTAAGCAGCAGTCTCGGAAATGAAGCAGCCCGGCTGGCGGCACTTGACGGCCTCGACGAACGACGAGCCACGGCCCTGCGCCGCATGAAGAAGTATCATGAGCAACTCACGAAAGCTTATGGGAAGACCGTCAAGCCACGTTCGTTTATCGAGGGCGACCTTGTTCTTCAAGCCGCCAAGCATGTGCGGGCCAACATGTCAGCTCCTAAATTCACGCCAAACTGGGAGGGCCCTTTCACGGTGCACGAAGCCCGCACTAATGGCTCGTACCTCCTGCTCAACCACGACGACGGTCAGGTCTCGGCCCCCATCAACGGCCGCTACCTGAAGAAGTATTATGTGTAGTCGCGACAACATAAGCCCCCTCGTAGCATTTTTGTACATGCGACATTGCTTGCAGACTTGTATTTTTTTGTTGATCTGTGTAGCGTTCTACACTAGTCATGTAATGGTGTTTTGTACCGCGTCCTATCAATACAAAGTCATGCTGTTACCTCAACTTCTGCCCAGCTGGCACTCATTCTCAACCTATGCTTCCTAAGTCACTTTCTACGAGCGGGAATGGGAGAGCATTCACAAGTAACCGAAACAAGCAAGACATTCAAAAAAAAAAGAGAGAAGAAAGAAGAGAGCAACCGAACATAACATACAATAAGCCGAGACCATCGAAAATATGTACATATACATCAAACGTTTACTAGCCGTCGTTAAGCACTACAACTACGGCAAAGTAACATACAAGCTAGGAAAGTCTAGACAACAGCGATGCAACTGGGTGGGAGCTGAATGCCTGAAGTACCTCCCGCTCCGCTTGTACCTCTGACCATCCAGCATCAAGCTCGGCCTGTCGCCCTAACCGCTCTGACTCTCGCCCGTCCACCTCACCTCGCCGCCTCTGTAGATCGGACAACTGCCTCTGCAAATCGACGAGCTGTCTCTCTATCTCTGCCACCTGCATGTCAATCCCGGCCAACTCTGCCGTGATCTCTGACCGCTCTGCCTCTAATCCTGTGCGGCGCCGCTCCAGCAACATCTCCCGCATAACCACGACTGCACGCCTCTCATCCATATCGTGGCTGACGCTCCTCGATCTAAAGAAATCTGCTAGCCAGTCCAGCTGCATACCTAGCGATGTGAACGGAGCGAACTCTGAAAGCGACCGAGCAACGAACTCTGCAGTCCAACCCGACGACGGCACACTGGCGAACGGCAGCAACCACTCCATAAACCCTGCAGACACCCACATCCGTAGTACTGGGTTCTCTACCACCACGCTCTCGAATGTCTGCGGGAACGCTGCCTTCACCAGTTCTAACCGGCGCACAGTCTCCGCTGGTAGCTGGAGGCCCCCCCAAGCTGCCACATCCACCTGACCGCTCGAGGATCCTCTACTCATCTCTCCGACTGTCGCGCCACTGCCGCCCGCTGCAGAAATCTCCGACATCCCACCCGCCCTCTGCGCCCCAATCGTGGCTGAGTGCATCGCCAGAAGAGTAGCTCCGACCTCAACCACGGACTCCGGCAATGTGTCATGCCGTCGCACCACCACAGCCTGAACCGGTGTCTCTCGCTCACGAATCGAGGCAGCAACAACAGACTCAGGCTCCGCCATTTCGCCACCATCACCTCCCACAACCTGCGTCTCCATGCCTGTCCACCAGTCCTCGTCAATGTCGAACATCACCGTATCGCTCCCCTCTCCGCCGTATAGTGCCCCCACCGTTTCCTCAGTAGCAGGCAATGGGCTCACCCTCCTCGGCACACTGGCCGTCAATAGCTCAACGGCCTCGGTCTCATCACTGTCAACTAATCTGCCGGCCTCGGCTGCCATAGCCTCCTCGCCTGCGATCTCAGTCTCGGCCTCGCTCCCCCCCGCGACCGCCTCTTCCTCGTCCCCCTGGCAAAACCGCTGTCAGTTCACAGATTATGAGCAATATGCAAACCATATTTATACGACAAAAAGAAAGGACAGAAGCAAACCTCAGAGTCTAGCTCCTCTAATACGTCGCGCGGCCTCTTCGCCCCTGATAGGTGTGGGGCTGAGGTACCAGCACTAGCCTGACGCGCTGTCTCCATCATCCCCACTCGCAATGCCGACAAGGGCCCCTTGCCGGCCCCCGGCACCCTCGGCACCTCGGCAATAGGCTCCTCCCCACGGTCCTCCCCGGGAGCAGCGTCCCCCAACTCTACGGCATCCTCCTCCGCCTCCCTCTCCGAGCTCGGAACAGAACTCCCGGTCACCAGTGACAGCATCCCGCACTGCCTCGCGACTGTGGCCGATATCAAACTCAGGGCTCGGTCACATGCGAACACATCTACCTGTCGACGTGTGCCTGACGGCTGTGCCAGCCATCCGGCCCAGCTCCCTCGCAGTCGCTCCCACCAATGCGCATAATCCGCGGTCACCGCCCCTGCCACCTCTGTCCCTGGCTGCCTCCACTCTGTCGTCGGTGCCGGCCACTCGCGGGCTCTGTCATATAGTGTATACCCAAAAGCCGTCGCCACACTCCAAGGGCTGTCATAACCGCATGGGGGCTCTAGATCGTACCCGAACGCCAACGACAGACGGTCCGGGCAATACCTCGCCACATAATAGCAGCACTCGGCGGGCTTCCCGCCATCATCTGTCAATACCGGGAGCCAGCCGGGAAAATACGCGACCAATAGCGCCAGCTGTCCTGGCGCTAGCTCGCCTCTCCTGCTCAGATCTGTCGTCACCTCCTGCACGTGCAGCCATGGCGGCGTACCATATGACGCATGCATCTCCATATAGGGCCGTCGCTCGCATTCCCCCCGTTTGTCTAGAATCTGTGCCAACGGGCACCCCGGCCTCCTGATGCCTGCCCAAGCAAAAGCCCGAGACCCGCTACACCACAACGCCACCTGCCGCGACCTGCCTGGACGGGTCACTGTCCCCATCGTCGGTGACGGGTGTGCGAGTGGGTATCCGTCAGGACGGTACCCTGGAAAGCACTCGTACAGGTACCTCTGCAAGAACATCCAGTCCACGTACGTCGCCACCTGATACCGACCATACGACCGCTTCACGTCATTCACGAACTGATCTAGCCGCGAGTATAACGTGCCCAAGTACACCGGAGCCAAGCCGACCCGCCTTCCCTGCGCCATCCGAATGGCCAAGGGAAACACCCTCGGGGAAATGCCATCCTCAGGTGTCCCCTCAAACACAAACCTGCAAACAACGACCGGCAACATATGTCAGTTTGACGTTTTACAGGGCAAGCAGGACATACGATATATTCACGAATAATCACACGACAGTACAAAATTTACCTCGATAAGAACATCGCCAAAAACGCCACCAACTCGTACCGATCGCTGCCATGATACGGACCCATCACGAACTGGGCAGCATTGCCCAACTTCTGGCCTGTCCTCGCCTGCGGCGTGCCGTAGAACTGGCGCAGCCACCCACCGTACGTCCCCTTCCGGTGCCTCTTCGTCTCCGCCAAAATGTCCAGTAGCTGCGTCTGCAACAACCGCTCCTCCCCGCTCAGCCGGGTCACCCGTGCATCCACCTCCCCGTGTATCGGCAGCCCTGTCAGCATCAACACATCGAGTAACGTCGGCCCGATCTCCCCGAACTCGGTCACGAACGTATGCGACTGCGTGCTCCATCTTGCCAGCAATCGGGTCATCCCTGGCGTATCCCTATATAACTCCAGCCCCCTCGCCGTAACATTGATCGCCGGTAACAGCCCTAGTGCCTGCAACACCTGCGCCCTCACCGGTGTCTCCAACATATGCTCACACCAAAAGTCCCACCCTACCGGCATCGCACTATGGCCCTTGAACATCACCGGCGACCAAGGTATGTCCTCTCTCCCAATCAACAATGCCGGTACATACCTCGGCGACATCACAGGCGCCTCCGCCGGGCTCGGCGCGCGAAGGTAGGGTGACGACAGCCGAGGCTCCTCTCCCATCGACGGACCACCCCACGGTGTCCTGAACGCTCCGTCTGCCACACGAATGGCCAACTCCCTCCACAGCTCACGGTCCGGTACACACGGTACTACTCCCCTCACCCCCAGCAATGTGTTTGTCTTATCTGGCTCCGGATCGTAGGACCTCCTACCGCCATCATCAAAGGTCAATGGCACTGCCGCCTCGACACCCACTGACGGTATGGCCTCATCGACTGGCGGCGCCGGCACAGGTACAGTCATCATATCCCGCGGCGGTCGCGATGTACCCGCCGCGGCCCCTCGCGGCTTCGCCCACATCTTCTGCCGAACTTTTTTCGCTGCTGGCGTCGCTCCGGGCTGTGAGGATGGGACTTGGGCCTGTCGGACACCCTGCGTGACCGACCCCCCATGTGCGGCCGACCCCTCTCGTGCGACCGACCCCCCGTGGCTGGCCGACCCCCCATGTGCGGCCGACCCCTCTCGTGCGACCGACCCCCCGTGGCTGGCCGACCACCCTTGCGCGGCCGACCCCCCTCGCTGGGCCGACCCCCCTCGTGCGGCCGAGCCCCCGTGGCTGGCCGACCCCCCTCCCCTCGCAGAGCCACCGACTGGCCGACCCCCTGGCCCCGACGACCCCTCGCCCACTTCCACCTCTTCTCTCACCATCCCTTTTTCTCTCTTTCTTTCTCTCTCTCTCTCTCTGACTTACGTAGGCACAAATGGCGGTGCCTCCGCCCCTGCCCCCCTCCGCTCCTTATATAGGGGTGGGCAATTTTCTTTTCTTTTTCCTTTTATTTTCTCTTTCTATCTTTCTTTTTCTATTCTTTCTTTCTTTCTTTCTTTTCTTTTTCTTTCTTTTTTCCTTTACTTTACGCTCCCGTCCGCCGGCGCCTCGCCACAGTTTGTCGACCACGCGCCGTCGCCGCTATGACCGCAGTGCGCGCCCGCGCGCCACCTCCACGACCTTCGTCGCACGCATTCACATGACAGCTCCGCGACAGGCCCCGTCGCCCGCGTGCCATCTCCTTGAACCGCGTCGCTTGTGCCAACTCATCGCGCTCTTTACAACGCGCGCTCAATGCCAATGGTCACTTGATGCACTGCCGCGACGTTCGTCGCCGCGCCCGTGCGCCATTCTCATCATGCGTGCCCCCGGCACCAAGTATAGCTCCGCGACGTTCGTCGCCGCGCCCGTGCGCCATCTTCATGGTACGTGCCCCCGGCACCAAGTATAGCTCCGCGACGTTCGTCGCCACGCCCGTGCGCTATTCTCATCATGCGTGCCCCCGGCACCAAGTATAGCTCCGCGACGTTCGTCGCCGCGCCCGTGCGCCATCTTCATGACATGTGTTCCGGCACCAAGTATTGTCCCCGCGACAATCATCGCCATGTCCATGCACCACGACCATGTTACAAGCCTCCGGGCATAACACCCATTCACCACACCATGCGCCCCTGCCATGGGCATGGAAGACCTTCAACCCACTCTCGTGTGCGACATTCTGGAGGCTCCGCTCGTAGTGCTCCTGCAAGAGGACCCCTCCCTGCGACATGGGCTGAGCGCCAGCACGGGTTAGCGACACAATCAACTACGGGATGGGCTCACAACCTTGAAGCCATCGCCGACACAATCAACTGCGGCATGGGCGTGCCAGCACGGGCTAGCGCCATTGCCGGCTCAATCAAACTACGGGATGGGCTCACAACCTTGAAGCCATCGCCGACTCAATCAAACTGCTACATGGGCTTAGCATCATCGCCGGCTCCATCACCAGGGACCCTGGCCCCCGCAGCAAGAGGGGCTGTAACCACATCGTTTATGCATGCGACGCCCGCTCGGGTTGCCCCTCCGCGCCCGCCACACGCAGGGGGCTTATGTTCATACCCTATTCTGGTCGCACCCCAGGACCCGCTAAGGGACCCACTTTGCACGACACATCACCCAGTCAGCGGTCAACTTTTCAACGCTCGAGGGCCGGTCAAAGCAACGCATGCTCAAGTCACGTGAACCATTCGTGAAGCGACTTCGGCGTGCCTTCCACCCTTGGGGGTCGGCCACCCTCGGGGGTCGGCCACCCCAGGGGTCGGCCACCCTCGGGGGTCGGCCACCCCAAGGGTCGGCCACCCTCGGGGGTCGGCCTCCCTCTGGGTTCGGCCACCCCAAGGGTCGGCCTCCCTTGGGGGTCGGCCACCCCTTGGGGGTCGGCCACCCCAAGGGGTCGGCCTCCCTCTGGGGTCGGCCACCCCAAGGGTCGGCCTCCCTTGGGGGTCGGCCACCCTTGGGGGTCGGCCACCTGCCTTGAATACCGACGCCGTCACCTTTGACCGTGCTCCGTAATCACAACAACCGTCGCTCGCGGCCGCGCTCCGCCATAGTCACGACGACCGTCGCTCTCGGCCGTGCTCCGTCGTCGCTCGTCACGACGACCGTCGCTCGCGGCCGCGCTCCGCCATAGTCGCGACGACCGTCGCTCTCGGCCGTGCTCCTTCGTCGCGATGACCGTCGCTCGTAGTCTCGATGACCGTCACTTGTGGCCGCTCTGTCGCCATGACAACCGTCGCTCACGGTCGCGCGCCATCCACGCAACGACCCTTGTCGCTCGGAGATCACTCTGCGACCCTCGTCGCCCGCACTCAACCGCGCCCCATGCGCTGCAATCATGTTATATGCTCACGGGATAGGCTACTCCTCCAGGACACTATCTCCGCCGGGGTGCCTGCGTGACTGGCCTACGTGCTCTGGCACTGGGGGCTCGCGTCGGCACCCCTAAGGACTATGACCCCCGGGTCACTCCGAGATGGGAGCAGGTCTTCGGAAGGGCATCTTGCCTAGTCCACCTGGCAGCTGGGCGTCGGGTCTTCCCCACCGCTGCCAGGACCTGTGGGATTCAGTAAGGGCTTGGACTGGAGGCTGGGGCAACGGGCTACTCTGACCATGCTACCGCGGCATGATCAGTCTCCTCAGACAGGCAGAGAGATGTTGCAAGGGCAGGGCAGCACGAACTTAGGAACCGGCAGTCCAACGAAGGGTCAGTGCGTTGGCCCCCTGGTGACGTGTCGTTCCCAGGGGGCGACACATGTCAACTTATGACACATGCACATTTTTGCCTATAAATAGTGGACTTTGGAGCTTTTTCAAGGATCTTTTTCTCATTTGGACTTTTCACTTTCTCTCTCTAAAAGAAACATTCTCTCTGGAATTCTAGTGAGAGAAATATACTTGAACTCCCGTCTACGGACCCTGGACGCCATACCCTCATCACGGACTGTAGACTGTCGGTCCTGTTCATCGTCACCCTGCCTGCGCAGCACTGCCAGCCCTCACGACCTGTCTGGGGAGCCTTGTCCTCGGCCCTTGCGCCGTCCTTGCTGTCTCCCACGTTGCCTACCTGGAAGCCAACTCAGACCGCATCCTTTGTGGCACCTCCACGTATCATCGAACCATTTTCGGCACCATCAGAATGTTTTTCAATCAATCGAAAAGAGAACATTGTTAATCACTGTAAAAAAAATTTCTTATCTCCCTCTTTCAGGATGGATTTGTTTTGGTATATTGTTATATATCCATCTATTCGCTTTATCTTTACATTTTTTGAGGAAAATATTTTCACATGTACTCCACTTCTGGTAAGACGGTAGAACTAGAGTCATCAATACCGTATCGGTCAATATATACCGTTTTTGTCTTATTCTGTTCTACGGGTATGGTATTCATATTTTGTACCGATCAAATTATCGTTCTGTACCAGTGATACCAGAGGCTAAGTACTATGTACCGGTTAAGATATTTTGTTTCGTACCGGTTTTTTAAAAAATGTAAAGGTAATATATTTTTATTAGAAATTTTATAAATTGAACATATAAGGAATAATAAAAGCACTTTAAGTTCTTATTATATCAATCAAAGTTTCTGTACTTTCTCATTCATAATATCTACGTAAATTTTGATTATATTCTTTTATCTATATGACGTTTTATTTTACACATGTGCGCGGGCACAAACGCTCACAAACAAAAATAGTTTATTCTTGAATCCGAAAATGTTATTATTGAACAAATAATTTATTCATTCATAAGAATCTTATAAATGAGATCGTTGAAAATGGGGATAATCCTAAAAGTGGTAACTCAATTGAATAAGCTACTTACTTTATTTAAAAATTAACGTAATTCAAACTCTATAGGATAAATAGTTTATTTTAGAAAAGCTGTTAGTAAAAAAAATATATATGTACATTTTGTTAGTTAGTTAATGAGTGAATATTATAAATGTATATTATTGATGATAAATTTGAAACAGTACCGGTACAAATCATTTTATGGAAGAAACGGTACGCACTCCGATACAGTATGCTTAACTATGGGTAGAACCGTTTAATCATCGGAATGGGAAACAAACTTACACACAAAGATACATGCCTATATTTTTGGACTTTTTGGGCGCGACACCATGAAGAAGAAATGCATCTAGTGGAGTTTGCTCCTAGCTTTACGGCTATCCAAGACGTGAGATTTTGGTTCATTGGCCGAGGAAATGGGAGAATAAAGAAGCAAACATTCATTATAGATGTCAATTTGGGTGTCTCGTCTTGCACCAATGCAAGTCGCCTCATTTTCATTTGTCTCATCTTTGTGTTGCCCAATATTTGATTTTAATATGCCCTGCTTGGCCTTGCCTCATCTCAATTAGGTCCACCTGTTCTATTTGACCAGATTTAATAAGGGTCAACTTTATAGCTTTCAATTCCTTTTTGTTTATCTAATCAATTTTTTTTTGTATAAATATATTTTCTTTACTCTGACTACCAGCGGCGGCCAGAGGTGATGGCTGGTAGCGGCGGCTAGCAATAGCAGTCGTTGGATCTTATGGGTGATTGACAGAGTTCACAAGCATTGGTGGTCGAAGGTAGTGGGATGTAGTGGTTCCGGCAGTGATGGCATTTATAGGGAGGTTTGCGGTTTCTTGTTTGTGTGTGAGGGAAAGGACAAAAAAAAAAAAAACCCATAAAAATGTATTTAGGTTACCTTTAAGAGCCCTTAAACCTTGAAAATATTTTTGAAAAAAATTATAGTAATGTTGTTATAGTATAAGAAAGACTCAGTAAATGTTTGATAATTTTTGGAGTTGATTTATTATCATTTTTCGTATCGCATGGATTTTAGCAAAAACAAAAAACATAGAAATAGTTTTAGCACCTTTTAAATCCTGATTTTTATTTCTAAAATTTTTATTCATATATTAAGGCTTTTATAAAAATTATGAGTCCTTATTTCCAGCTAGAAGCAATTATGGTAATTAATGAGTTTTAGTGTATTAAAGGAAATTATTTTTAATTTGAAAATAATAAAAAATATTCAAAAAATAATATTTTTATCCCATATGCTCTATTAATCTATAAATAATGCTTAATGAATGATAAGAATCTTCTTGAGATATTTCAGAGCCTCGTAGAGTGTGACGAGTGTCGGGTTAGGCTGGCCCTATGTGGGACCCGCTTTGAATTTGTGGTTCCGGGTAGAGAAATGAGTACGCTGTGAGTAGTTATATTAGGTTTATAATATATTAGTGTGGATAGTGTTCTGATAAATAATTTGCCCGACCTAGGTTAATTCAAAGGATTTTTGGATCGAGGCCATTGAACAGTGCATAGCTTGAACTGAGGTAAAGGATTTCTATCCGAAACCCGATTCATCAATTTGTCCTCGCATATATTTTTTTCAAGATTGCCATCGAATTTCTTTGGACTATTATATTTGTTATGAGAATGCGTAATTTGCCTTTAATACCCTTTTTCTTGAGCCTTAAGCGTTTATTGAAAATCATATTTGATATTCTGTATTTATTTCTCATTTTGCATCGATTTAATCATTGCATTATCGTTTGTTGTCATTCTGCATATTGACATGAGAATTTGTATCGAAATGTTTGGCGGGAGTTGATGTATATTGGAGGATATTGGTGTGGGCTAGTACCTTGACGGACTAGCCGGCGTATTGGTGTTGGCTAGTGCCTTGATGGACTAGCCCGTGGAAAGTGTTAATGAGCATCACCGTTGTGCCTTTGCCTGTGTGACTTTGCAACTACTCATGTTCATTAACGTTTGTGATTGTTTGCATCGTATCCGAAAGTCATATTAATATCTGATCGAATTAGTTGTAATCATTGTGAAATTCATGAATTCATCATCGAATTGTTTCTTTGAACCAAACCATCATTGTTTTGCATTTGTAAATTATTTCGTAATTTCTTTGTTTTAGCGACCTTACTGAGCTCACAAAAGCTCACTCCCCTTTAACTTCCTTCCGCATGTAATAATCGATAATAGACCGCATTGAGTATCGATTAGAGCCAAGCGAGGCAAATAGGATTTTAAGTTTTAGTTTTGGTCATTAGAATCACTATGTGGGTGAATATTATTGTTTAAAAATTTTTGGACTTAGTTTTGATGTTTTATTTATGACAGCTTACGAGGAGTATGATTTAATTTATGGATTAGTTGCTCTGACATATTTGTATTATTTGATTGAGTTGAGCTATTATTATTTTAGTCAATTGATTGAGCGAGTGTCTTACGTTCCAAAAATTCCGGGATGTTACAACAACGATTTCCCTTCCCCTTTTCCCTCACTCGCATAAGCCACGAGAATACACACAGAACCACAAAATATATACAACACCATACTCTCATCACTCCCACGCAAAACAACTTGCACATAGCCGTGCATCATGCGCTATGGCTATTCCATTTCATTGCTCATCTCAGTAGAACCATGGCTGCGCCGGAGCACAAACCACAGTAGCCATGGCCACCCATATCCCTAAACTTTTTCCCCTTCACAACCACAAATATGAACACATACATCTCACTCTACACGGCTCTAAATACACCCAAGAAAAAACCAAAATTGTAACAAATGAAAAACTTACTGGATATCTGATCGTCTCGCCTGAAACCTTGTAGGCGAAAGAACTCTTTTTCTCACCAGCTAACATACGGCCTTTTCTAAAAATCTCAATCTCTCTCTCTCTCTAACTCTTCTCTTTCTCTCATTATCTTTATCTTTATCTCTATCTCTACCTATCTATTTTGCTGTTTTGTTTTTCTAACCGATAACTCTGATATTAAACAAATATCCTGACTTTTCTCCACTTTCTTCTCCGTTTCTGCCTTTCTCTTTCTCTTTCTCTTGGCTTGTAACTGAGAGATGGTTCCTTTCTCTGATGTAACCGGAAAAATGGATTAATGCACCCATTTCTTCCTGATTTATCTCCCATGTTTTCTTTCTAAATTTAATTTTTCCAAAAGTAAAGAGTTGGCTTGAAGTTTTTTTCCCCCTTAAATTATATAATAATCCTCGACAAATTTTAAATATTCAACTCACCCTTTCTAATTTTTATAAATTGCGTATTACTTAGCAAAAGAATATCGCTAAAGGTTGTTGCTAAAATTCGATCACGTTGGTCGTCACTAAAGATCTAAACTAATATCACTTATAACTGCTATTATTAAATTATAACTTACGGTTCCTACAATTTCATGGCTAAAGGTTTCCAATAAAATTAGGTTGCGCTAATCGATGCTAAATGTTGTGTATAAAAAAAGTCGCTAAAAGTCGCTACTTAAAATATTGGCACTTAACTAAAAAATTCATTGCTAAAAAAATATAATTTAACCCGTTAAAAATATATTCGGGTTCAGGGTGTTACCTTCTCTCCATTTATAAAAATTTTCTCCTTGAAATTTCACATACTTATCGTATTGTGATCATCAAAATATTTAATCAATTCTTATAAGCAATCACACATCAATGCCTTAGACCAAATGATATATCCGTTAGGCTTTCACTACGTACTCTGCCGTTTTCACTCCATACTTAGTTATCTAACCACCACTATGGTTCAACTCAGTCACTAAAGTCTTTCCCTAACTCTCTTGTTCAAACTTATGTTTCTCTCACCAGCTTTTAAAGTCTACAAAATCATAGACCTAAGCTTTGATACCAACTGTAACATTTAAAAAATTTGAAACTTTAACACCCGAACTTTTCCGGAGCGTTATCACTCCGAACTCTCGGAGCTTTAAGACAATCACCACTTAATGACATAAAAACCTCGATTTCAAATAATTGTCTATGAAAACCTATGTCAGAGCTTCTAATCATCACAATTCCTCAAATCAATTTAAGTCTAACCAAAAAACTAGAGAAGTTTACCCGCGTAAAGGGTCTTAATGATCAATACTAAAAATTAAATTCACTTCCTTACGCTTAGCTCTAATCCATTCTCGGGCAACTTAATGCTGGCTATCACCTTTTGAGAGTCCAGTAAAGTTGATCAATGATTTAAACAAACAAAACGATTGAGACGATTTTACATTGAAGTCAAATAACAACTTTTACATGGATTTATAAATGAAACCAATGCACTTCGATCTAGACGTAGGGACAAGCAATAAACTCAATCCCTTAAATCATTAGTTATTTCAAAACAGTTCTGGTGCAATAAAACAGAAATATAAAACATTGAACATGAGTAGTACACTGTAGCAAAGTCACCCCGACAGTGCTCGATGCGCTTTACATATGCATACGTATACTGAAAACTTTATCTAGGTACTAGTTTAACCCAATAAACAGATCATCCTTATAACTCCAACAATACAAACTATCCTTATAACTCCCAGGTTTACTAACTCATGTCATTATTCAAGGAATTTATACACAATTCAAACTGTTTTACAATGATTGAATTAAATAAATAGATAAGAATAACGAATTTCAAACGATCGCTATTAGGCTCAAATTAGGGTTCCATGGGCAGTTTCAAAACATCTTTATATCAAAAATAAAATCAAATCAAACTATTAAAGTTGTCATAAAATATTTAAAATCAGAACGATGAAGTAGGGTTTGGATATAATTTCTTACCTCGGTCCAAGTTAAGCAATGCCACCAACTCGATCAAAATTCTCTGAATCAACCTAGATTGACAATCTATATGTTAGAACACACTCTATACTGCTATACTATAAACTTAATATCAATTAACCACCACGTGCTCACTTCTAACCTCGAACTCACGTAACTCAAAATGAGTCTCGCACACGGCCAACCTAACCGAGAACCGTGTACGCTCTTTAACGCGTAACAATACTCTAAATACATTTTAAATTATAAAAAAATACTTTTATAGCTTAAAAAATTACAAAAAAGTTAAAGTATGAATTTTCTGACTTTTTAAATATTTTTGAATTAAAATAATTTCTTGAAATGCAAGAAAAACCCATAAATAGCCATAATTATTTTTAGCCAAAAATAAAGTTCCATAATTTTTGTAATAACTTTACAATATATAAGGATAATACAGAAACTAAAATTTAACATAAAAAAGTATCAAAACTATTTTAAGATCATCCGTTTAGCTAAGTCAAATGCGATACCAATTTAGTACCAAAACAACTCTTAAAATTACAAAACTGAAAATGGAGCTTCTTTGTATCATGAAAACATTACATAAAATTTCCCAGAATTTATTAAGAACATTAAATGCTCCAAATAGAAATAAAAATAAAAATTAATAAAAATAACAAACAATATCAGAAAAATATGAAATTTTAACAATAATTCTAATATTGCTCTATGAATCTTCCTATAAGTTTCAGAAAATTTTCGAAAATTGTACGATACCTAACAGTAACATGAGACAATTGTGCAAGAACAGTATACCACACAGCATAAACCCTTTTCACTTGCTTCTTTCTTTCTGTTCCTTACTTTTACCTACCCATACTCAGTACCCAGCACACCCATTCACGGCTGTGATGTTGTTTCCTCCTTCTCCATTTACACCACCTCAACACACAAACCCATACACATGCACTCATATTACATACACCCCCACACACATATTCACTCACCTTATATACACTACACTATTATCGTTGCAAGTCTTCATCTTCACAAGCATCCAACGATCACAGTAAAGCCACTGCCGTGAGGCTTCTTCTTGCTCAAATACCACACATACACACATGCACTTCCCACCTTCTCTCATCCCTTCTCCTAAACCCACTTGACCCAAAAATAAACACACAATACACTCATTGCTGCACCCACTTTTTTTTCTTTTTCTATTACATATGTGATTTCTTTTCGAAATCTCATATATGCTTATATAGTCATTTTGTTGATTGTCGGGTCTTATCAAAGCAAAACAATTGTCATGTAATTTGATTATTGATTTTATATATTATATAGAATTTTTGTAATGACTATGTTATGAGTAAATGAGCATACAATTATTACATTACTATAAACTTAAATTAACTGTAACATAATTTTTTTTCTTATAAATATCCATACGTTATATTTTTTACATATGTGGTTTTTTTTGTCTTTGTATGAGAGAGATATAGTCAAATCAAATCCTAAAAATTTGTATAATTAGAGTTTTAGAATTAGTTTTCACATCTTATGAGGCTTCCTCGTATAGCCCCCACACAATTCCTGCAAAATAAAATAAACTTAAAAAAGGAATTACATTCAAAATAATATTTGCATATCTTTAGATACATTGACACCTGTAGTATATATCTTTAGGTCCTTTTCAACTATTAGATTTATGAATAAGCTTTATCATTATTACCATTTTAATGAATAATAATTCTACATTCATTTGTTGTTTGTATGGTTCCATTGAAATTATAAATATATGTTTAGTCACTTTAGTGACGATTAGTGTAGCAGTGTTAATTATAAATATATGTTTAGATTGGGGACTATTGAACTCATAATATATTACAAATTTATTTGAAAATAATGTCAACCCTTTAGTTTTGGAAACCAAGGATGAATTTAGGGAGGAATTAAACATTTGCATAATATATTTATGGTGACTGTAAAGGGAAGGCTGTGAGTGTGTGTTCCATGTGTGTATACGTGAGATCTTGTGGGTTATATGTGAGACGTGAGGGGGCTGCCATGGCCCTGAGAGTGTGTTTGTGTATGTTGCTTATAGCAGTGAGATGGGAGAGAAAACTATGATGGGTTTATGGCTGTGATATAAATATATACACATACGGGTATGAATCTGTGTATATGAGTTATATGTATATGGGTGGATGTGAGATATATGGTGTTGAGTACGGTTGTTTAGAGATAAAGGGAGAGGGATCATGGGTGCCGTCAACCGATGTTGCGGCGCCACCAAAGAACGGCCATGAAGGGGCTGATTTTAGAGAGAGAAAATGGCTGTGAATTGGGTTTAGAGGCAGGCATGGTTGCCGTAAAAGAAAGGCAGTGGCAGTGGCAGTGGCAGTGGCAGTGGTGTACCTTGGATCACAGATTGACAACATAGCCAATAGGTATACAGTATACATGTTCCTTCGAGTAGTAAAGGAGAGGACATTGGCGAGGTCGCCGGGAATTTGGATAGAGTCACAATTCAAAAGCAGAAACTAGGTAGGAACTTTGAAAGTATAAAAATCTCTTTTTATACAAGTGATTCTTTTCGTACCCGTCAATTAATATGTGTCCAGAAGACTTTTTCATTTGGATTGAGTTAAAAACAATGTCTGAAGAACCATCTGGCTCTTTGAAAATAGAGTATATAAAGAGAATTTTTGTTAGGATGGAGTACAGCAGGTAACAGAAAGGGACTCTCGGTGTGCATCAGATCCGAAAATCCCGGAAGATATTAAATTGGCCCGAAATTACATGGCTGTTCATCGCAGAGCCTGTAGGAAACCCCTCAAGCTTTCTTGTGTGTTTCAAAAGAAACTTATATATGGATTGATAGACTCCAAGTCTAGATAATGGTTACAGTGGCAGGAGCGTTATCATCAAAGCCTTATCAGAGTATTGCACCTCTTCCCAGTTTGTGGTTACAGTGGCTATGGTTTCTAGCTTGGAGAATTTCCCACATAGCACTATAGGTACAAGCAAAGAAAAAAGGAAAAAAAAAGGGGTTTCTTGTTGAGTTTGGTAACCAAAGTTTTTGGGTTAGTTGAATGGTCTTAAAAGGAAGGAGAAGATATGGGAGATGGGTTTTATGTTTTCAACTGTGTGTGTCTAGTGTGTGAGTGTAGTGTGATTGTGATGTGAGCGTTTGCATATGCTGTGTGTGCAGGGTGAGGTGAGGTGTTTGAGCGGTGGAATGAATGAAGTGCAAGAGAAGGAGAGGGACACCCACTGCCTCACGACCGTAACATCCCGGAATTTCCGGAACGTTAACAATCAATCGATCGATGACACTGAGACAATGATAACTTCATAATCAATGGAAAGTCATCATCAGGATAATACCACAAGCGGTCAGAGCAACTAAACCATCAATTTAAATCATACTCTCAGTAGACTGTCATAAACGAAACATCAAATTTAAGTCTTAAAACTTTAAATAACAATATTTATTCACGCAGGGGTTTTAATGAGCAACGCTAACTTAAATCAATTACCCTCGCTCGGCTCTTATCCTTATTCGGGCAACTTAATGCTGCTTATCATTTACGGAAAGAAAGTCAAAGGGGAGTGAGCTTTTGAGAGATCAGTAAAGTCGCTCAAATGAAAAAAAAAATTGAAATAATTTACAGATGAAATTCAATGAAAATTTTCCAAGAGTTTCAAAAGAATCATAATTAATTCGATCAGATATCAATATGATTTTCGGACACCTTGCAAACAGTCAATCACAGATACACCGGCTAGTCCAATAAGGTACTAGCCCACACCAATACACCGGCTAGTCCATCAGAGTACTAGCTCACACCAATACACCGGCTAATTTGTTAAGGTACTAGCCCACACCATCAACTTCGCCAAAACACACCAATGCAGAATCTCATGTCAATATGCAGAGTGACAGTAATCATAACACAAGAAATATATTGATGCACTATGAGAAATAAAACAGAGCATCAAATATGATTTACAATAAAAGCTTAAGGCTTAAGAAAAGGGTATTAAAGGCAATTAACAAATTCTCATAACAAATATAATAGAGTCCAAAGAAATTCGATGGCAATTTTGAAAAAAATATACGAGGACAAATTGATGAATTAGGTTTTGGATAGAAATCCCTTACCTCAATTCAAGTTATGCGCTCCCGGCTATTCAAACTTGTTCAAACCTCGAATTAAAAACAGGAAAATTAATTATTTGAATTCAACCTAGCCTCACAAACTAATTAACACATTAACTCTAATTAACCTTGATTAGCTCTTACTTAAACCCTAATTAACAATAGTTAAGTCTAATTAAACCCAATTAACCTATTTAGATTCGAATTTGCCCTCATTAGCATTAACCCTATTTAGCTCGAATTAGCCTTATTAGCCTTAATAGGCCCTAATTAAAACTGATTAACCCTACTGTTAATTTAATCTCTAATCAGCCCTAATCACCGCTGATTAGAGATTAAATTAACAGTAAATTAGGTTTAATTAATTTTAATTAGGGCTAATCAGAGTTTAAATTAACTAAAAATTAGTGTTAATTAATTTTAATTAGGCCGCGTACACTGTCTACCCGGTATGACTGCAGGTGCCATGATAGAAGCGTCCCCACCACCCGCTGCATCTCTATAGACGCAAACATCGACCTTGGAGCGCTCGTCGTTACATGAGGACGACGTCTGTCGCATTGCTGAGGAGGTTTATAGGAGGATCACGACGCATAATCATGTACAACCACTATGTATGTTTAATTAGTGAATACTATACGATTGTTTTCGAGATTGATGCGTTTGTGCCTTTACATGTAGGGCACTACTGCTGGATATGCCTTTGGGACTAGCCGAAC
>JAVXUP010004891.1:0-24794 GCA_033070095.1 Escallonia herrerae | reverse complement strand
TCTCAATATCTTAAATGCTCAATGGACAATTAACAATCTAAAATCATCAATTAACAACATAAAATCATCAATTAACAACCTAAAATCATCGATCAATAATCACAATTCTCAAATGCACCATTAACAACCTAGAATTATCAAACAAATTATCAATGTTCAAATGGAAAAAAATTGTTCAAAATGCACATATTCGATGCGCTTGAATTATTTCAATTTGGTGTTCCATTCGATTAGGGCAATTAATTTAGGGTTCAATTAGGGGGTTCAATTACTTCAATTTAGGATTCAATTAGGGGGTTCTATTAGTTCAATTTAGGGTTCGGTTGAATTAGGGCATTCAATTTAGGGTTCAATTAGGGGGTTCAATTCAGGGTTCCACTGGATTAGGACATTCAATTTAGGGTTGAATTAAGGGTTCAATTAGTTTAATTTAGGGTTCGATTCGATTGGCCATTCAATTTAGGGTTCAATTACGATTCAATTACATCAATTTATGGTTCAATTACTTCAATTTATTGCTCTGTTGAATTGGGGCATTCAATTTAGGGTTCAATTAGTTTAAATTAGGGTTCGATTCGATTAAGGCATTCAATTTAGGGTTCAATTACTTTAATTTAGGATTCAATTTGATTAGGCCATTCAATTTAAGGTTTAATTAGGGTTCAATTACATCAATTTAGGGTTTAATTATGGTTCAATTACTTCAATTTAGTGCTCGGTTGAATTGGGGCATTCAATTTAGGATTCAATTAGGGGGTTAAATAAGTTCAATTTTTTCGTTGGATTAGGGCATTCAATTTAGGGTTCAATTAGGGATTCAATTAGTTTAATTTAGGGTTCGATTCAATTAAAGCATTCAATTTAGGGTTCAATTACTTCAATTTAGGGTTCAATTAGGGGGTTCTATTAGTTTAATTTAGGGTTCGGTTGAATTGGAGCATTCAGTTTATGAATTAATTAGTTCAATTTAGGGTTCGATTGGATTATGGCTAATTAATATTAATTAGGATTTATTAGTGTTAATTAGGGTTTAATTAAAGTTTATCGGGATTAATCCCAATTAACCCTAACTAGGTTAATTAGGGTTTAGTTAGGGTTTATTGGGTTTAATTAGTTAGGGTTTAATTAGGATTGTTAGGCCAGTTAGGGCTAATTTAGTTCTTTAGGGTTAATTGAGTTTTTAAACTTTAATTAGGGTTTAATTAAGAGTTATCTAGGGTCAATTAGGGTTAGTTCAAGTTTAGTTAATATTAATTAAAGTTACAACATGCAACAATGTACAATTAGAGTAAAATTACAATATACATTACAACAAATTAACTTCAATTAACAAAAATTAGTGTAAAACATTAAATTCAAACTCAAACTCAAAATAATTAACCACATTATATTGAATTCAAACTCACATGCATTAAACCACATACATTAAAAAATAATTAGGGTAAGATGGACATACCGGCGGCGGTGATGGTGCAGCGGTGGTGTTGGTGTGGCAGTGGAGGGCCACTGGAACTGTGGAGGGGCACGGCGTCGTGGGGGTTGTCACCTGCGGGACGGGGCGGTTGGGGGGAGGGTGTCACCAGAGGGGGATTGCCGGGGGAAGAAACGGCCGGTGAGTGAGAGAGAAAACGGGAAGAGAGAAAAGAAAGGAAAGTAGATATTTATATCAGGACTTTTAGCGACGGAAAACATTCCATCACTAAAAGTCTGTTGCTTAAAGTTAAGACATTTAGCGATGGATACTTTAGCAACGGTATATTCCGTCGCAAAAGTGTAGTTTTAGCGACGGAATTTCTACCGATAGAAACAATCCGTCGCTAAAAAATTTCTACTAAATTTTAAAAAGGTGGATGAAAATAGGAAATTTTTAAAAATATTTTAGCCACGGGAAATCCGTCGCTAAAACTCGTCGGTAAAAATCTGTCAGTAAAGATTTTTACCTACGGTTTGTACCGTCGGTAAAAGTTTTTAGGCATAGACTTTTACCAACGGTATTTTCCGATGCTGAAATGACTTTTAGAGACGGATTTTTCTTCGTCGCTAAATAGCCTTTTATTGTGGTGTAAAGGTTACCAGTAAAATAACGTCTATGCCAAACGACCTACATATCGCATATGAAAATTGCCACTACAAATTAAATCAATCGGTTAGACAATATCACGATTTGGGGTGTTACACTTCCTCCTTCAGCCGTCACACACCTGGGCACACTCCTCTCTTTCAATCACACATGAATCTCTCACAACTCCCATTTTAGATCAACTAAATACATCATAATGCACCCAATTCATGTCCTAAACTCACTTTTATACATCAATTTAGTATAACTAGTATAGAGCACATGCGTTGCACGTGAATATTGTCGAAAGTAATGTTTGAGGTGATATTATTATCTTTTTTTGATCAGTTTTTTTTTGTAACTTGTTTTAGAAGAAATGTATATTGATGTTTATAATTGTAATCAGTTCAATGTTTAAAAATATTCTTTGTAAACTTCTGGATTGAAGAAAATAAAAGCAAATGAAGAAATTAAAAGAATGAGTCTACGTCTATGCTTTTATAATCTGCTAAAATAGTTTATGGTTAAGATTGATAATTTTTAAGACCAGGTGCTTTGCATTTCATTAATAGAAAATTGAAAACACCCGGTCTCAACTGCAATAACTGAACATATTTTCAGTTCAAATTGACACCATATTTAAGCCTTCTTTTTTTTATACATATTTAACCCTTTTTTCAGTTTTTATTTTTTCTAACAATGTTTTTGTTTCTTAATTGATTTTTCATGTATTTCAGTTTCTTTATTATGCAAGTAAAAGAAATCACAATTCTCATTAATCAGTATCTAATGTTTATTTTATTTTAACCAAATTAAAAAGAGAATAATAAAGGGAATTTTTTTTCTATTTTTCTTTCTCATCACACTTTTCATTGTCCAATGTGTAGAATAGATTCATTATCCAATGTTCTTTTAATTTCATCAAAATTTAAAAGGGAGTAATAAAAGAAGGGTAAGAATGTAATTGACGTAATTAACGGAAGATATAATCATCAAAAATAATTTATAACATTCATACTTTTATAGGTAGCGCGCGCACACACACATAAATATTTTTTTTGTAACCACACACTGGTTTCTCAATGTGTAAATGTAGGTTTAGATTAAATTTATGACCTAATGTTTCTTAAACACAATAAAAAAACTAATTAGAGAAGGATAGGGTTGTCATTGGTATAACTACCGGAGGGCAAAATCGAAAATGATTACAAAATTAGTCATTAATTGTAGTATTTATGAAAGGGTAGGATAATAATGGAGTAATATTTATGAAAGGGTAGGATTGTTATTGGAGTGATTAACGAAGGGAAAAAATAGAATAAAATGATTTACAAGATTCATACTTTTATAGGTAGTATAGATTAAACACATACAATTCGAACGAATTCTTAAACCCGAAGAACACACACACTAACTCTTCCAAACACACACTGAAATCCCACCAAATACGAAACCCTAATTAGTTTCCTTCTTTCTCCATTTTATGTTCACATAAACATAATTCTAACAAGAATCCATTCAATTTTTTTCCATCCCCGATTACCAATATTCAACCGAGACACATGTATATATACATATGTATGTCACATGTTCTTCAACCAAAATTTCATTCAATTCTTCCACAATATCGCGATTCAGGGTTCAAAGTCATACCCAGATGAATTCAAGATTCTTTCTTTCTCCCTTTCCTCTCTTCTTTCTTCCTTTCTTCTCTTTTTTTCTCCCTTTTTTTCCTCCTCCTGCTGTTTTTCTCGTGTTCTTTAGCGGTGTTCTTGAGTTTCTCTTATTTCTCTTTTCTACCCTAAACTTTCCCTTATATATTTAACCCCATTCAATCTTATCCCAAATATTCTATAATATCCAACCCTGAGTCAGCTTAATGCAACCAGGAGGTGGCCATCATGCATGGTCTGATTTCCACAAACTGTGACACATTTTGCAAACTTTCAAATTTTGCACTTTAGCCCCTCCAATCCCCAAAATTGCATTTTGGCCCCTCAACCTTTTAAAATTACCACTTGATCCCAAAATCACCATAACCCCTCATTTCACTTCCTAACACCCACTTCATCATCAAAATGATGCTACTTAATAGCATATGCATCATGTTCATCATATTTTTCAAAATTACATTTTTTTCCTCCTAACTTTTCAAAAATTTCATTTTAATTCCCAAAGCCACAGTAACCCCTCCTTTAGCTCCCTAACACTTAATTATCACCCACCTAACGCTACTTGATAAAAATTGCACCTCTTATTAATATAATATATGGTTAGATTAATTAATCAATAAAATAATACCCTTTTTTTTTCTTCAGGATATCACGAATACACTTTTCAATCACAAAGCTGTGTGAATAGATAATGGCTAACTTTTTGTTTAATAATCATGAAAGGAAAAAGGAGGGAGCTAAACCATTCAATTCAAACTTTCGGGACAAAATAAGTTTGAGAAACATTACACTCCATAGAAGCTCATGATACAACCGCAAACACCAAGGTATTTTTAAAGCTACTAGCAATTTTGCACGTCCGTTGCATGTGAATATTTTCTATATCATTTGTGAGCAATTGTCATTCATAAACTAAGGATCGGGACGAATTCTAAAATTATTATCACATATGTCACCGCTTCCCAACTTTTTAAACATTGTCAACACATCTTTCTCTTTCAAAAGTCACGCTATTGGAATCTGCAAACAACATGCACTCAATCATGTCATGCACACAATGATCTAAAAATGAGTTCTCTTTTCACAAAAAAGCTAGAGAGCGGGTGCCATCCTTTGTTTTGCTGCCAAGTTTGTCTTAGTGTTACTTCGGTATGTTACTAGCAGTTTTTGGGAATACTTTGGAGAGCTAGAATTATTATAGGCCTTGCTTGGGATGTCACTTACGATTGTAGAGGCGAGGCAATCTGAGGTCAAATGGAGTAAAGATGGTTCCTTTTACTGGTTTAGGTATTGCTGGAATCAAACTAAGCTTGACCTAGTTGTTTATTGATTAGTAGTCCACATGGGAATATCATTTATGTGCAAACCAATATTTAATTTTTAGGTGTCATAGGTATCGTTATTCTGACTAGGTATTTGCGAGCTTCGTAACTTATTTTAGTTTGTGTGTTGCTGCCGTTTAGGGAACTCTCGCGCTACCAAAGTATATACTACAGTTGGATAGCACCCACAATGATGCAATCAACTACTCGACTCTTACATTGTTGGTGGCCTCATTTGCATTAGGTAGCAGACCAAACGGTTCTCAAGATAGCTTACTGTCAGAGTGTAGGGCACCACCTACTATGGTTTATGTATAAGCTTAAAAATATAAACCCCGTGTTATGCGCGGAAAAATTAAATACAACTATCATAAGTTCTGGCAGAGTGAACCGGCAAAGTTGTTAAAAATCTTCAAATTCACTACCGCAATATTAGATACAAAAATTATTTTTATGTTGTTAGTACACTTTTCAATCACAATGCTATGTGGATATATAATGGCTAATTTTTGGTTTAATAGTTATGCAGGGAAAAATGAGAAAGCTAAATTTTTCCATTCAAACTTTAGGGACAAGAAGTTTGAGAAACATAACACTCTACCGAAGCTCATGATACAACCAGAAACACCAGGGTATTTTTAAGGCCACTAGTAATTTTGCAAGTGCGTTGCATATTTGTTGTACATGAATATTTTCTAAATCATTTGTGAGAAATTTTTGTTCATAAATTAAGGATCGGGACGAACTTTAAAATTATTTATTACATATGTCACCGCTTTTCCACTTCTCAAACTATGTTAGCACCTCTTTCAGTCACGCTATTGGAATCTGCAAATAACATGCACTTGATCATGCCGTGCACATAATAATCTAGAACTGAGTTTTATTTTCACAAAGAGGCTACAAAGAGGGTGCCTTCCTTGGTTTTGCTGCCAAAATCGTCTCAGAACTAATTTGGTATATTACTAGGAGTTTTTGAAAATATTTTGAAGAGCTAGAATTGTTATGGGCCTTGCCTGCTATGTCGCTTAGGATTGCGGAGGATAGACGATCCAAGGTCAGATGGAGAAAGTTGGTTCCTTTTACTGGTTCACGTATTACTAGAATCAAATTAAGCTTGACCTAATTGTTTATTGATTGGTAGTCTATACGCAAATATCAACTATGTGGCTAACCAATTTTTAATTATTTGGTATTAATAGGTTTTGTTATTCTGAATAGGTGTTCGGGAGCTTTTTACTTATTTTAGTTTGTGTGTCGCTGTCGCAATGCAAGAGTATAAACTATAGTTGGATAGCACCCATAGTGATGCAATCAACTACTCGACTCTTATGCTGTTAGCAGCTTCATTTGCATTAGGTAGCAGACTATACAGCTATCCAGACGACTGAGTGTGAGAGTGTAGGGCACCACTTACTACGGTTTATGTATATCTTTTAAAATAGCAAAATCTGGTGCTATACGCGAAAAAATAAAAAACAACTATCATAAATTCTGGAAGAATGAACCGTCAAAGTTGTTATAAATCTGCAAATTCACTACAACAATATTAGATAAAAAAATATTATTTGTATGTTGTTAGTACACTTTTCAATCAACGCTATGTGGATTTATAATGGCAATTTTTTTGTTTAATAATTTTCCAAGGAAAAAGGAGGAAAGCTGGTCCCTTTCACTGGTTGAGGTATTGCTAGAATAAAACTAAGCTTCACAAAGTTATTTTTTGATTGGCAGTCAATGTGGAAATATCAATTTTGTTGCTAACCAGTATTTAATTTTCTGGTGTTAAAAGGTTTCGTTATTCTGACTAGGTATTTGGGAGATGCATTACTTATTTTTGTTTGTATGTCGTCGTCATTCAAGGACTCTCGCACTGCTAGAGTATATACTGCCGTTGGATAGCGCCCGTAGTGATGCAATCAACTACTCAGCTCTTACGCTGTTGGTGGCCTCGTTTGTATTAGGCAACAGACTGTACGGTTCTCAGGACGACTGAGTGTACCTACTATGGTTCATGTATATGTTTTTGCAATCAACTACTCGGCTCTTACGCAGTTGGCAACTCGTTTGCATTAGGTAATAGACTATACGGTCCTCAGGAAGACTGAATGTGAGAGTGTGGGGCACGACCTATTCTAGTTTATGTATATGTTTTAAAATAGCTAAACCTCGGCTACACGCGAAAAAATAAAATACAACTATCATAAGTTCTGGCTGAGTGAACCGTCAAAATTGTTAATTATCTTCAAATTCACTACGAAAATATTAGATACAAAACATTATTTTTATGTTGTTAGTACACTTTTCAATCACAAACACTGTGTGAATAGATGATGTGTAATTTTTTGTTTAAAAATTACGCAAGGAAAACTGGGGGGCTAAACTATTCAATTCAAAATTTAGGGACATTAACTTTGAAAAATGTAACACTCTATAGAAACTAAAGATACAACTACAAAACAACATGGTATTTTTAAAGCCACTAGTAATTTTGCACTTGCGTTGCACATCCGTTGCACGTGAGCAATTTCTAACTCGTTTGTGAGGAATTGTCATTCATAAACTAAGGATTTGGATTAACTCAAAAATTATAATCACATATGTCACCGCTTTTCAACTTCTCAAGCTATGTCAGTACCTCTTTCTCTTTCAAAAGTCACTCTATTGGAATCCGCAAACAACATGAACTCAATCATGTCATGTATACAATGATCTAGAAATGAGTTCCCTTTTCACAAGGAGCCTACAGGGGCACAATGATGCAAGGAGGCTACAAAGAGGTAATGCCAGTAGTGATGCAATCAACTACTCGGCTCTTACGCTGTAGGCGGCCTCATTTGCATTAGGTGGCAACCTATACGGTTCTCAGAATGACTTAGTGTTAAAGCGTAGGGCACCACCTACTATAGTTTATGTATATGTTTAAAATAGCTAAATCCCGTGCTATGCGAGGAAAAAATAAGACACAACTATCATAAAATTTTGGCAGAGTAAACCATCAAAGTTGTTAAAAAGCTGCAAATTCACTACGACAGTATTAGATATAAAACATTATTTTTTTGTTGTTAGTACACTTTTCAATCACAATGCTGCGTGGATAAATGATGTGTAATTTTTTGTTTAAGAATTATGCAAGGAAAAAGGAGGGAGCTAAACTGTGCAATTCAAACTTTAGGGACAATAAGTTTGTGAAACATAACACTCTATTGAAGCTCATGATATAACCAAACATCAAGGTAATTTTTTTAAGCCACTAGTAATTTTGTCCGTTGCACGTGAATATTTTATAAATAATTTGTGAAATTTTTTAGTTCAAAAACTAAGGGCGAACTCTAAAATTATTATCACTTATGTTACCACTTTTCAGCCTCTCAAATTGTGTCAGCACCTCTTTCTCTTCCAGAAGTCACACTATTGCAATCTGCAAATAACATGTACTCAATCATGTCACACACACAGTGATCTAGAAATGAGTTCCATCCCCAAGAGGCTACAGAGAGGGTGTCATCCTTAGTTTTTTTGCAGTGTTCGTCTCAGTACTACTTCGGTATATTATTAGCAGCATTGGGAATACTTTGAAGAGTTAGAATTTTTATAGGCCTTGCTCATAATGTTGCTTATGATTGCAGAGGCAAGGAAATTTGAGGTCAGGTGGAGGAAAGCTAGTTCGTTTTATTGGTTCAGGATTTGCTGGAATGAAACTAAGCTTCAACTAGTTGTTTATTGATTGATAGTTCGTGTGAGAATATCATATATGTGGCTAACCAATATTAATTTTCAGGAGTTAATTGATATCGTTATTCAAACTAGGTATTTGGGAATTTTGTTACTGATTTTAGTTTGTGTGTCGTCATCGTTTAGGGAACTCTCGCACTACAAGAGTATATACTATAGTTTGATAGTGCCAGTACTGATGCAATCAACTACTCGGCTCTTATGTTGTTGGCACCGTCTTTTGTATTACATAGCAGACTATACGGTTCTCCAGAGGACTGAGTGTGAGAGTGTTGGGCATGACATACTATGGTTTATGTATATGTTTTAAGATTTCTAATCCCGTGTTATGGGCGAAAAAAAATAAAATACAACTATCTTAAATTCTGGCAAAGTATACCGTCAAAGTTGTTAAAAATCTTTAAATTCACTATGACAATTTAGATAGAAAACATTTTTTTTATGTTGTTAGTAGTCCTTTAGAACATAGTGTAGTGTGGATATATAATGGCAAATTTTTTGTTTAATAATAACGTGAGAAGAAAGGAAGGAGCGAACTACTCAGTTCAAACGTTAGGAACAATAAGTTTGAGAAACATAACACTCTATAAAAGCTCATGATACAACCGCAAACACCAAGGTATTTTTAAAGCCACTAATAATTTTGCATGTGCAATGTACGTCCATTGCAGGTGAATTTTTCGAAATCATTTGGGAGCAATTGTCGTTCATAAACTAAGGATCAGGACGAACTCTGAAATTATAATCACTTATGTCACTGCTTTTCCACTTCTCAGACTATGTCAGCACCTCTTTCTCTCTCAAAAGTCACACTATTGCAATCTGCAAATAACATGCACTCAATCATGTCATGCACACAATGATCTAGAAATGAGTTTTCTTTTTCACAAGGAGGCTACATAGAGGGTGTCATCCTTAGTTTTTCTTCCAAAATCATCTCAGAACTACTTCAGTATATTACTAGGAGTTTTTGGGAATATTTTGAAGATTAGAATTGTTATGGGATTTGCCCGCGATATTGTTTACGATTGCAGAGGCGAGGCAATCCGAGGTCAGGTGGGAGAAAGCTGGTTCCTTTAACTGGTTCAGGTATTACTGAAATCAAACTAAGCATGACCTAGTTGTTTATTGATTGGTAGTTTATGTGAGAATATCAATTATGTAACTCACCAATATTTAATTATCAGGTATCCTTATTCTAACTAGGTATTTGGGAGCTTTGTTACTTATTTTAGTTTGCGTGTCGCCGTCATTCAGGGAACACTCGCAATGCAAGAGTATATACTATAGTTGGATAGCGTCCGTAGTGATGCAATCAACTACTCGGCTCTCACGCGGTTGGCGGCCTCATTTGCATTAGGTGACAGACTATACGGTTCTCAGGACGACTGAGTGTTAGAGCGTAAGGCACCACCTGCTATAATTTTTGTATAAGTTTTAAAATAGCTAAATCCTGTGCTATGTGGGGAAAAACTAAAACACAACTATCATAAATTCTGGCAGAGTAAATCGTCAAAATTGTTAAAAAGCTGCAAATTCACTATGACAATATTAGATACGAAACAATATTTTTTTGTTGTTAGTACACTTTTCAATCACAACGTTGTGTGGACTGATAATGGCAATTTTTTTGTCTAATAATTATGCAAGGAAAAAGGAGAGGCTAAACTATTCAATTCAAACTTTAGTGACAATAAGTTTGAGAAATATAACACTCTATTAAAGCTCATGATACAACCAAACACCAAGATTTTTCTAAAGCCACTAGTAATTTTGTCTGTTGCACGTGAATATTTTATAAATTATTTGTGAGAAATTGTTATTCATAAACTAAAGATCGGGCGAACTCTAAAATTATTATTACATATGTCACTGCTTTCAACTTCTCAAACTGTGTCAACACCTTTTTCTTTTTCAGAAGTCATGTTATTGCAATCTGCAAATAACATGCAGTCAATCATGTCATGCATACAATGATCTGGAAATTAGTTCCTTTTTTCCGAAGAGGCTACAGAGAGGGTGCAATCCTTTGTTTTGCTTCCGTCTCAGTACTACTTCGATATATTACTAGCAGTTTTTGGGAATACTTTGGAGAGCTAGAATTGTTATAGGCCTTGCTTGCGATGTTGCTTATGATTGCAAAGGTGAGGCAATCCAATGTCAGGTGGAGGAAAGCTGGTTCCTTTTACAGGTTCAGGATTTGCTGGAAACAAACTAAGCTTCAACTAGTTGTTTATTGACTGGTAGTATGTGCGAGAATATCAATTATGTGGCTAACCAATATTAATTTTCAGTTGTTAATAAGTATTGTTATTCTGTATAGGTATTTGGGAGTTTTATTACTTACTTTAGTTTGTGTGTCGTCGTCATTCATGGAACTCTCGCGCTGCCAGAGTATATACTATAGTTGGATAGCGTCGGTACTGATGCAATCAACAACTTGGCTTTTACGCTGTTCAGTGTCTTTTGCATTAGATAGCAAACTATACGGTTCTCCAGACGACTGTGTGAGTGTAGGGCACGACTTACTATAGTTTATTTATATGTTTTAAAATATCTAAACCCCATCCTATGTGCAAAAAAATAAAATACAACTATCATAAATTCTGGCAAAGTGAACCCGTCAAAGTTGTTAAACATCTTTAAATTCACTACGATAATTTAGATAGAAAACCTTGTTTTTTAGATTGTTAGTAATCCTTTAGAACATAGCGCCGTGTGGATATATAATGGCTAATTTGTTGTTTAATAATCATGCGAGGAAAAAAGAGAGAGCTAAAGTATTCAATTCAAACTTTAGGGACAATAAGTTTGAGAAACATAACTCTCTAAAGAAGCTCTTGATACAATCGCAAACGCCAAGGTTTTTTTAAAGCCACTAGTAATTTTGCATGTGTGTTGCACGTGAATATTTTCTAAATCATTTGTGAGCAATTGTTTTGTTGAGGAGACTGTCGATGCACTCAGTCGTAGCCATCTCCTCTCCACTACACCAGAAGGTCAAGTTCATACTTGACAAGGCCGTTTTCACAATTATGGGAGACTCACAGCTTCCCTAAATCGGATAGGTGGAGAATGACAAGGACGGTGTTGTGATTCCAAATGACTCGTTAGACATTTTTTGTAGTGGGTTTAAAATCGACAGCCTAGTTCAGTGTTTGGAGTTTGAGGAAGTTTGTCTCGGTCAAAAACTATCTCATTTTTGCACCTCACTATAACACTACTTCTCATGATGAGACGATTCTATTACCTCCTAGGAAAGGGTTTGGGCTGAAACTATTAGGGGCTTCTAGCTTTCCGTTCTAAAAAAAATTAGAAAGACCAGTTTGGGTTGGGATACAAGCTTACTAAGAAAAAGAAGAAAAAATTTCTCGAAAGGTTGACTTATGCCAAGAAAACCTGGGAGGAAGGACAGCTCATAGATTCTCAAGCTATATGTAAGATCCCTACAGTGAATGGATTCTTTGTTAGAAATGGGGAAAAAGGACCTTATACGGATTGCCAGAGCCGGTCTATAACACACAGACAGTAAAGTTGATGAATGGGTAGTGGATCTTTTATGACTACGAGTGGGTGGAAGATGAAGAACTGCTGACATAATCGACCAAGGATAATGCCTCTGATTGGATGGACATTAGAGAGCTGAAGGGAACGACGACACGTTTCAACGGTATGGACATCCTTGTGCTTATCTCAAAGATGGATGACCAAACTACTGACTCGACGAGCCTGGTCACTTCAGCACAGGGCGATATAAGGAATTGGAAGATCGAGTATGGACCACTGCCTGTGAGAGAGATCACCAATGATCGTCCTGATGCCGAGGTTATTCCTGAAGCCGAAGACCTGAATGCTTATGTTTCCCTAGACAATATAAATTTGCTTACCACTATGTTTTCCTAAACTTTTTAATTGATGTTGATTTCGATTACTCTTTGATTGTTGATTTAAGTTATGATGAATCAATTAACATGGTTAGTAATGAGTCATAACTAATGAACATAAAAGAGAAAAATACTTGAAAGAAATAAAAATTCGAAAGTCTAATCGAGTCAAGTCTGTGGCAGGAGAAACAATCAAAGTCAATATAGGCACGGCTGACAATGTGAAAGAAATTAAAATAGGAGCTAACTTAGATGAGGGTGAAAAAGAGGAAATTAATGCACTCCTCAAAGAATTCATAGATGTATTTGCTTGATCATTTAGTGACGTGCCTGCTATTGACCTGTTGATTGTTGAGCATCACCTACCCACTCTACCAGAAGTCAAACTCATCAAACATAACCTCTATAAGTTGAGATTAGAGTGGTCTCACAAAGTCAAGGAGGAAGTCATGAAACTCGTCAACATAGGGTATATTAGGTGAAACCAATAAAATAACCCTAGAGGGGGGGTGAATAGGGTTTTAAGACTACTTTAAAAATTAACAAACAACAAACCTCAATCTCAATAACTTAAATGATCAAACAACCAATCTCAACACAAATATAAGATGATAATGTAAAGAGAGAAGGGTTTAGAGATACTTGACAAGGAGAATTAAATGGTTCGGCTTGATATACCCACAAGCCTACGTCCACCCCTTCAAGGAAGTCCCTTGAAAGGCCCTAGAATCCACTAGTATGATCTTCCTTACGGGTCAAGATCGAACCTCTTACAATCCCTTGATGCTATGCCCACATCAAGAACAAGCTTTGACAAACTCAAAGCTCCAAAGCTTGACAACCCCAAGCTTTGATACAAGAACCTTTCAATGAAGAAATGTGTACAAGATTTCACTCTCAAGAAGTAGATGAGTACAAGTTTAAGCACTAGAACAAGAGAGATGAGTGTATGATGACTTATGAAAGTGTATATCTCTCAAATGTAAGCTCACAATAAATGTTCTCTTGAAAAGGATGAGAAATCAATGAAACAAGAGAGATTTGAACAATTGCTTTGATCTTTGAGAATATGAAAGATAAGAGAGCTTTGAATGCAATTGATGAATCAAAACTATGCCCAAGATGAGTATTTATAGAGGTGGGAAAGAATATGACCGTTTGGAGTTAGGTGGTGCATTAAATGCGCCAAACGGCTATTGCAGTCGACTGCAATGACCCATTGCAGTCGATTGTATTTCCAAAGTAGCCGTTGGAAATTCAAATTTCCAACTTGCAGTCGACTGTAATCCAATGCAGTCGACTGTAATAGGCTACTGGAAGTATTGCAGTCGACTGCATTCCAATGCAGTCGACTGTAATACCTCACTGCCCAAGTTGCAGTCGACTGCAATCCAATGCAGTCGACTGCATTCCAGAAAATGCAGTTTCTTAGTTTTCAAAGAATGAAAAACTTTTATGCATGCAAGGGAAACTTATGGGCAAATTCTAGGTATACAGTCATTGTAACGATCATCTCTCTACGTCTAGTTTACAAAGAAGGAAATAAAGATAGTAAAGTTCAATCGACGAAATCCTTCTTTGATGCGTTCCGTTGAGAGTCTTTAAACGATTTGCTCGTCTAATTTTCCATTTGCATGAGTGTGAGATTGTTCCTATTGCTTCATCAACTCAATGCATGTTAGACAGCATAATCATCAATGTTAGTTATCATCAAAATATAATCCTAAGTTAAATAACCGTAGGGTTAACAATCTCCCCCTTTTTGATGATGACAAACATTGATTCAAATAATATGAGATATATAAGATAATGAACGCAAAGAAGCATGATTCAAATCATAAAAGGCTCCCCCTATCTTAAGCAATATAGGGCTCCCCCTAGCTCAATATAGGGCTCCCCCTAACTCAAGTAATATATGCTCATATATCAAATCCACATGAATCAACAATATTGAACAATATTTTCTCCCCCTTTTGACATCATTAAAAAAAGATCAAGGGTGTGTGTGAAAGTGATCAACTTATGTATCCATCCATGGATAATCAATATAGCCAACAAGGGCATTTAAACAAAAAATAAATACTTGAATAACTATCAAAAGGTGTACCAAGCACATGTATGAAAATAGCACATAAATTTTAAACCAGCGGCAGGAAGATAAGCGTGAATTAAGAGTGCTAATGCAATACTAAGAGTAGGATCCATGATAAGTTTTTGAGATACATAATTGAGTTTGATAAGCATAACCAAAAAGACATAAAGCATGTCCTAATGCCTAAGGACCCGATGGTGGAGGAGGGGGATGAAAGATGTCCTCCTCGGGACACTGAATCCCACAATGATCCTCCATGCGGGAAAGGCGTCGACTGAGCTGGCTGTGGGCAAGATCCATCCGACTGAAACCGGTATGCATATGTTGTTGCATCATATCTAAGCGTGTGAGGATCGCTTCATATCCGGAAGTAGAAGAACCGGAAGAAGTGCCCGCCTTATGTGTACTCGGAATGATCAACGGAGGTGGATCACGATCAAAACCATCACCGGCATCTCCCCCAGCATCATCATCAGCATCAGCAGCATCATCATCACCATCAGCATCATCATCATCAGCAGCATCACCATCATCATCATCCTCATCATCATCATCATCATCATCATCAACAATGACATTTTCCAATTCAGGCTCAGGTAAGAAACGGTTACGATCATCTAAAAGGCCCTTCCTACGAAGAGTAGAGCAGTCTAGTACGATGTGCCTAGTAACCTCAATATACTCACCCAGAAGAGGTATGTCAAAGGCAGCAAGAATGTGAGTGAGTAGGAGGCCATAAGGTATAGCTAAGGCAGGATGCGAGGCGCTCCTAATCATGTTTAACATGATGAGACGAGGGAGGTTAAGCGGTGTGCCTGAGCGAAAGAAGGTCAAGAGCTGAACGTCTAAGTAAGAGACGAGTGAAAGACCGCCAGTTCGAGGAATGACGTTATGAGCGATGATGTGATGTAACAGACGAGAGAGAGGAGGTAGGTCACGTAGGCTGGGTTTGCTCGCAACCCGAACCCGTCGACAATGAAGTGTGTGTCGAAGCTGTTCCTCAATAGTAAAAGGTCGGTCAAACCAATGTGACTGACCAGCGACAGGGATCATGTCTAACGAGAAAGAGAAGCCACTATCGGGGAGGTCTAGTAGAGTGGCTAGACGTGATTGTGAGAATGAAATGCGGCGTCCAAAAACATAGGAGGTGAGGGTACATGACTCGGAGGAAATGTTCCAAGTCAAATTCGCATAAAATAAGCGGATTGCATCAGGATAATATAGAATAGTGTTCCTATCGGTGAGGCGATCTAGATAACAATCCTGAAGGCATCTAAGTACACCTATGTTAAAAAGGAATGGAGTATCCAGTCGCAAACCTGGAGTCAAAGGTGAAGAGAGTTGTGCAGAAAAACGATCGGCAGCCTCGCGGTTCCGATATCGATTTTGATCAAACTCGACCGCGATAGGCTCGGGCTCGGGCTCGGGCGCAGGTGCAGCTCGTGAGCGAGATGAACTGGCACGTGCACGTTTCTCTCTTGCCATACTTGAAATAATCTAAACAGAGAAAATATAAATGTAAGATAAAAGAAATTTTATTTATTTATTTTTTTTTAAGATAAACCCTAATTTATGCAATTTTGGGAAAAATTCAATTTTGGACGAATTGGATGAAATTAACCACGTACAATCGAGTAATAGACATAACTAAGCATGAATCAAATGATGAAACATGCAATTGCATAAACAATTTGAAGAAATTTTGACAAATGAAGAACCCTAGTTTATGAAAATTGGGGAAAATCGAATTTTGCAAGAATGCAAGTAATTAAACTATGTAGAATCATGTAATAAGCATCCCTAAAGATAAATCAAGCATTAAATCATATAGAAGCATACTAAATTGAAGTAGATCTGAAGAAATAATCTATAGAGAGTAATTCGAATTTCAACCGATTATGAACAATGTAGATGAAATGGATTAGAGAAAGTATGTAAATCATGAAATAGAATGAGATTTGGGAGGATTTACGTACCAATTTCAAGCCAAACGGAGGAGAATTGAGTCCAAGGAGAGATGAGAGCCTTTTTCGAAGAGAGAAGGAGTAGAGAGAGAAAAATTCTGCAGAAGAAGAGATCTGGGCACGATTTATGCCCTTCCCCCGTAATGCAGTCGACTACATTCCCCAATGCAGTCGACTGTATTGACCAATGCAGTCGACTTCAATGCACAAAGTCAATCAGTCTTAAAAAAGATTATACATATGTATATAGCAATAAAAGTGTGCAAATATATAATTTTTTATTTTTAAGATAGATAAATATCAATAAAACCAACGATGTTTGGAAAGGAAAAATTAACCAAAGCATGCTATAAGCATATGAGATAATGCTCAAGCATGTAAAGAGCAACTAGCACAAAAATAACCTAGTCACATAGGTGAAGACATGCCAAGTTCTCTTCTAAGAGCGGTAAACCTCTTTGCATCTAACGGTTTAGTAAAGATATCCGCTAGTTGGTGATTTGTGTCCACGAAATCTAGAACAATATCACCCTTTTGCACATGATCACGGATAAAATGGTGTTTGATTTCTATGTGCTTAGTGCGTGAATGTTGGATGGGATTTTTGCTCAAATCAATGGCACTAGTGTTATCGCATAGGATAGGTATGTGATCATACTTGAGTCCAAAATCCAAAAGGGTTTGTTTCATCCAAAGAATTTGTGCACAACAAGCACCAACCGCCATATATTCGGCTTCGGTGGTAGAGAGTGCAACCGAGTTTTGCTTTTTGGAACTCCAAGAAACAAGAGAATGTCCTAGGAATTGGCAACCTCCACTAGTACTTTTTCGCTCGGTTTTACAACCGGCAAAATCGGCGTCGGAGTAACCAACTAGGTTAAAAAATGATGTGTTTCTAGGAAACCATAACCCTAAATCGTGAGTGCCCTTAAGATATCTAAGGATTCTCTTTACGGCAACTAAATGAGATTCCTTAGGACAAGCTTGAAATCTAGCACATAAACAAACACTAAACATTATGTCGGGTCTACTTGTGGTAAGGTAAAGAAGTGATCCGATCATACCTCGATAGCGTTTAATATCAACATCCTTACCCTTTTCATCTTTATCAAGCTTTAATGAAGAGCTCATTGGAGTGTCAAAAGCATTTGATGCTTCCATGTCGAATCTTTTGAGTAGCTCTTTGGTGTATTTAGCTTGGTTGATAAAGATTCCATCCTTGCTTTGTTTGATTTGCAATCCAAGGAAGAAGGTGAGTTCTCCCATCATGCTCATTTCAAACTCCTTACTCATACAAGAAGCAAACTCTTCGCACAAGGATCCATTAGTAGCACCAAATATAATGTCATCAACATAAATTTGCACCAACAATAAGTCCTTGCCCTTAGATTTGATAAACAAAGTGGTGTCAAGTTTTCCTCTTGAAAAACCATTTTCTAAAAGGAAACTACTTAGCCTTTCATACCAAGCTCTAGGAGCTTGTTTTAAACCATAAAGAGCTTTGCTAAGCTTGAAAACATGGTTTGGAAATTTTTCATGCTCAAAGCCGGGAGGTTGAGCCACATAAACCTCCTCCGAAATAAAACCATTTAGAAAAGCACTCTTGACATCCATTTGAAAGAGTTTAAAATCTCTATAGCAAGCAAAAGCTAAAAGCATTCTAATAGATTCAAGTCTAGCTACCGGTGCATAAGTTTCATCAAAATCAATTCCTTCCTCTTGGTTATAACCTTGGGCCACTAATCTAGCCTTGTTTCTAACCACGATTCCGGATTCATCAAGTTTGTTTCTAAATACCCATTTTGTGCCTATAATCCTATAGTTTTGAGGTTTAGGCACAAGGGTCCAAACTTGATTTCTTTCAAATTGAACTAACTCTTCTTGCATAGCAAGCATCCAAGATTCATGATGTAGAGCTTCGGAGAAGTTCTTTGGTTCAATTTGGGAAAGAAATGCTAAATTAACATGTTGTTGAAGAGAGTGTCGAGTTCTTACCCCACTCGAAGGATTACCTAAGATTTGATCGCTTGGATGATCCTTTTTGTAAGTCCAATCTTTTGGTAATTCTTGAGAGTAGTCCGAGTTTGAAACATCATTGCTTGCTTCCTTGTCTTCCTCTTGAGAGCTTGATTGTTGTCCTTCTTGAATAATTTCTTTGTGGTTGTCTTGTATTGTTTCACTTATATCCAAAGTTCTCATGTCAATGTCCACATCATCTACATTAACAATGTTAGTCCTCCGAAGAAAAGGATTAGTCTCATCAAAAGTAACATTAATGGATTCTTCAACAACCAAAGTACTTTTGTTATAGACTCTATATGCCATACTATTATTAGAGTAGCCAAGAAAAATACCCTCAAATGTTTTGGAATCAAATTTACTAAGGTGATCCTTAGTATTTAAAATAAAGCATTTGCAACCAAAGACTCTAAAAAAGCTCACCTTAGGTTTCTTATCATTAAAAAGCTCATAAGGGGTTTTTAACAAAAATTTTCGCAAGATAACTCTATTGAGAACAAAACAAGCACAATTGACCGCCTCCGCCCAAAAGTACTTAGGTAAACCATATTCGTTAAGCATTGTTCTTGCCGCTTCTTGCAAAGACCTATTCTTTCTTTCGGCAACACCATTTTGTTGAGGAGTTCTAGGAGCCGAAAAATTATGTGATATCCCAAAGTCATCACACAAGGCTCCTATTTTTGAATTTTCAAATTCTCTACCATGATCACTTCGAATGTTGGATATCAAATATACTTTTTGATTTTGAATACGTTTTGCAAATGAAGTGAACACATTTAGAGATTCATCTTTGGTGGCCAAAAAGAAAGTCCAAGTATAGCGAGAATAGTCATCAACAATAACAAAACAATATGATTTACCACCAAGACTAGTAGTAGGGATTGGTCCAAATAAATCCATATGAAGTAATTGCAAGGGTCTAGAAGTAGATACCATTTTCTTCGGTTTGTGAGAGACTTTCTTTTGCTTACCCATTTGACAAGCATCACATACTTTGTCTTTCTCAAACTTGATCTTCGGGAGTCCCCTCACAAGTTCTTTGCTTGAAATATCCTTCAAATGCTCCATATGCATGTGTCCAAGTCTTCGATGCCAAAGCCAAGATGTCTCACTAATAGCACTAAGACACTTGACATCTTGGTTAGCTAGATCATTTAATTGAATAGAGTAAACATTGTCATCTCTATTTCCTACCAAAATAGTTTCATTATTCTTCAAGGATTGTATAGTGCAATGAGAAGGCTCAAAGATTACTCTAAAACCTTTATCACTAAATTGACTAATACTTAGCAAATTATGCTTCAAACCTTCAACATATAACACATTCTCAATTGAATGTGGTTCCTTACCTATAGTTCCTTTACCTTTGATTTTTCCTTGTGCGTTGTCACCAAATGTCACTTTTTCTCCTTCTATAAGATCAATTGAGGTGAAAAGAGATATGTTGCCGGTCATATGTCTTGAGCATCCACTATCAAGAATCCACTTCTTGCTACTAGATTTTGCTTTGAGACATACCTAAAAACACAAATCAAGTAGTGACTTTTGGTACCCATATTTTCTTGGGTCCTTGGGTGTTAGTCTTACATTTGTAATCTTGACCTTTCACAACCCACATCTTCTTTCTACCTCTAACATAAACAATTCTACAAGGACAATAATTAGTCGTATGCCCTTTCTTGTTGCACCAACCACAATGTGTAAATGGTGTGCAATAGTTCTTTGGTTGTTTTGAATGAGTATTCAACCTAGCTTGTTGTTGAAAGATTTTAGGAGGTAAGGCCAAGGAATCTAATCCAAGACCACCTTTGTTTAGGCCAAATCTTTGGCGTCCAAGCATGACATCCAAATTGTTTTGACCATCAACAAATTTTTGAAGACATTTTTTCAAATCACAAATCTCAAGTTTTAAATCTTCATTTTGCTTTTCTAAAACCAAAGTTTTGCAAGAGATTTGTTTTGAGCTAGGAGTGTTAGCAATCAATTCAACCAAGTCATTATTCACATGTTTTACATATAAATGGTTGGAAATGCAATCATTCTTGGCATGCAACTCAATATTTTCCACTCTCAACTTCTCAATTTGCTTATTAGCCTCAAGGAGTTTTTTTGATAAAATAATATTTTTCTTAAAAATTTTCTTGGATTCCTCATATAGGCTATCATAAGCATCTTCGAAGCTTTCACTATCACGATCACTACCGGAAGAAGAGCTTACCTCATCATTTGCCATGAAGCACACATTTGCTTGTTCGTTCTTCTCAACATCTTCATCACTTGAATCGAAGTCACTCCAAGTTGGAGTATGTTCGGCATTCATTGCTTTTTCCTTATCTTTGTTCTCTTTCTTGGAGAGTTGTCTCCTTTTAATTCTTTCCCATACATCTCTTCTTTCCTTCTTTTCTCTTTTGTATATGGGACAATCCATCTTCATGTGTCCCGGCTTGTGGCATTTGTAGCAAAGCTTCTCTTCATTGCTAGCATTTTGTTGCCTTCTCCCACCATTCCTTCTAAACCTCATGAACTTTTTGAAGTTCTTTGCAATCATTGCAACATCCTCTTCATCAAATTCTTCTTCATCATCGCTTGACTCAAGGTTTGAAGATGAAGCTTTAAGGGCAATTGATGTAGGCTTCTTCTTGACGTCTTCTTGATCAAAGGTCTTGATTTGCATTTCGTACGTCATAAGTGAGCACATCAATTCATCAAGAGGAAAGATATTGAGATTCTTCGATTCTTGAATGGCGGTGATCTTTGCATCCCAAGCTCTTGGTAAGGACCTAATCACTTTTCTTATAAGATCACCATTGGTGAATTCCTTGCCCAATTGCTTCAAAGGGTTTACAATGTTAGTGAAACGAGTATTCATATCCGTAACGGATTCATTTGGAAGCATATGGAATAACTCATAATCTCTAAACAATAAGTTCATCTTGGAATCTCTAAGGAGAGAAGTTCCTTCATGAGTTACTTGAAGAGTATCCCAAATACTCTTAGCGGAATTACACATAATGACTCTATTGAGTTCATTAGTGTCTAAAGCACAAACAAGACAATTTTTCGCTCTAGCATTCATACAAATCATCTTTTTATCATGATCACTATACTCCGATTTGGATTTTGGCTCTTCAACCTTGTCAACCACCTTTATCGGAACGTATGGGCCATTCTCAACAATATCCCACATCTCGTAGTCTTGAGACTCTAAGTAGATTTTCATCTTAACTTTCCACACACTATAATTGGTCCCATTAAACAATGGAGGCCTAGTGGTAGAACTACCCTCCATACCCCCAACGTAAGCCATGATCGATTAACTCTCTTGGCGTTACCCAATATAACAAGAGCCGAGGCTCTGATACCACTTGAAACCAATAAAATAACCCTAGAGGGGGGGTGAATAGGGTTTTAAGACTACTTTAAAAATTAACAAACAACAAACCTCAATCTCAATAACTTAAATGATCAAACAACCAATCTCAACACAAATATAAGATGATAATGTAAAGAGAGAAGGGTTTAGAGATACTTGACAAGGAGAATTAAATGGTTCGGCTTGATATACCCACAAGCCTACGTCCACCCCTTCAAGGAAGTCCCTTGAAAGGCCCTAGAATCCACTAGTATGATCTTCCTTACGGGTCAAGATCGAACCTCTTACAATCCCTTGATGCTATGCCCACATCAAGAACAAGCTTTGACAAACTCAAAGCTCCAAAGCTTGACAACCCCAAGCTTTGATACAAGAACCTTTCAATGAAGAAATGTGTACAAGATTTCACTCTCAAGAAGTAGATGAGTACAAGTTTAAGAACTAGAACAAGAGAGATGAGTGTATGATGACTTATGAAAGTGTATATCTCTCAAATGTAAGCTCACAATAAATGTTCTCTTGAAAAGGATGAGAAATCAATGAAACAAGAGAGATTTGAACAATTGCTTTGATCTTTGAGAATATGAAAGATAAGAGAGCTTTGAATGCAATTGATGAATCAAAACTATGCCCAAGATGAGTATTTATAGAGGTGGGAAAGAATATGACCGTTTGGAGTTAGGTGGTGCATTAAATGCGCCAAACGGCTATTGCAGTCGACTGCAATGACCCATTGCAGTCGACTGTATTCCCAAAGTAGCCGTTGGAAATTCAAATTTCCAACTTGCAGTCGACTGTAATCCAATGCAGTCGACTGTAATAGGCTACTGGAAGTATTGCAGTCGACTGCATTCCAATGCAGTCGACTGTAATACCTCACTGCCCAAGTTGCAGTCGACTGCAATCCAATGCAGTCGACTGCATTCCAGAAAATGCAGTTTCTTAGTTTTCAAAGAATGAAAAACTTTTATGCATGCAAGGGAAACTTATGGGCAAATTCTAGGTATACAGTCATTGTAACGATCATCTCTCTACGTCTAGTTTACAAAGAAGGAAATAAAGATAGTAAAGTTCAATCGACGAAATCCTTCTTTGATGCGTTCCGTTGAGAGTCTTTAAACGATTTGCTCGTCTAATTTTCCATTTGCATGAGTGTGAGATTGTTCCTATTGCTTCATCAACTCAATGCATGTTAGACAGCATAATCATCAATGTTAGTTATCATCAAAATATAATCCTAGGTTAAATAACCGTAGGGTTAACATTAGGGTTATAGACTGCCCCACATGGTTAGCAAACATAATACATGTCCGTAAATCGACCGGCCAAGTCTATGTGTTGATTACCGAGATCTTAACTGTGCTTCTTCCAAAGATTATATTCCCCTTCCACTCACAGACATGATAGTAGACAAAGCCATAGAAAATGAGTTAGTTTCCTTTGTCGATTGCTTCATGGGGTACAATCAGATAAAAATGGCTCCCATAGATCAAGAGAAAACAGCCTTTACCACACCCTGGGGCACATTGTAATGCCTTTCAAATTCAAAAATGCAGGGGCTACCCATCAACGAGCCACTACTACCCTCTTCCACGATATAGTCCATAAAAAAGTAGAGGTTTACGTAGATGATATGATCATGAAGCCTAAGAAATAGGAAGATCACTGCACGGTTATGAGGAAGTACTTTGAGAGATTGAGATAGTACAATGTGAGACTCAATCCACAAAGTGTGTGTTAAGGGTTATAGCCAGAAAGCTACTAGGGTTTATGGTCAGTAAGAGGGGCATATAGCTTGACCCAACTAAAATTAAGGCCATAGTGGAAATGCCCCCACCAATGAGCAAGAAATAATTATGAGGATTCTTAGGTAGGATCGTATACATCATCTGGTTTATATCCCACTTAACTATGATTTATGAGCCCTTGTTTAAGTTATCGAAGAAAGATTCAGCCAAAGAGTGGAACCCTCTTTGCCAGAATGCTTTAATAAGACTAAATGCTAGCTGAGCAATCGTCCAGTCCTGAGCCCTCTGATAACCGATGATCAAATATTGTTATACCTTACCATAGCTGATACTGCAACCAAAGCAATGCTGGCTTAACATGTAGATAATTCATTAGACGAAAAGGCCATCTACTATGTTAGTAAGAAGTTGACGAAGGGAGAGATGAATTATTCAGCTTTAGAGAAAATAGAGGTATAATTAGTTTGGGTAACACAGAGGTTACGACATTATATTTTGGCTTACCCCATCAGATTGTTGGCAATGATGGATATAATGAAATACTTTTTTGAGAAGCGGCTCTTATCCAACTGCAAATCAAAGTGGCTCCTGCTACTCTCTTAGTTTGACATCACTTGTTCACCCTAAAGTCTATAAAAGAAAAGGCCATGGCAGACATGCCATCTAATTGTCCAAAGAAGATACCAGTGAATTGGAGGCCAAATTTCAGGATGATGAAGTTTGTGTCATGGAATCTGAGACTAGGCAGCAGTTATATTTTGACGAAGCAGCAAACACTAAAGGATTCAGAGTAGGGGTGTTACTATTCTCACCAGACGAGGCCCATACCCTCATAACCCATAACCATTGAGTTGACCTTTGATGGTACTAATAACACCGCCAAATACGAAGCATGCATCATCCGTTTGGAGATAGCCTGGAGCAT
>JAVXUP010004890.1:0-24795 GCA_033070095.1 Escallonia herrerae | reverse complement strand
TTTTTCCACATTGGTTGTGATGCGATCAACTTCCTCTCGGTCTTGTGAAACCAGAATATGCTCCTTGATTTGGCAACCCAATAAACCTTTCAGCAACTGAAGTTATAATACCAATATAACCCTTCTAGTAACAAGAACAAGGGGAGAAAACTATTGAATTTGTAAAATGTAAGTATATCATACAAGGTAAGAGAACATAAAACTTCGAAAGAAGCAGTTCCCATCTCCACGCGTTCGCCTGATGCCAGCATATTTTTCATTCAGCACCTGCACGATATCAGAAACAATTGTGATCAAGTACCAGTTGCAAGGGAACCTACAACGAAGGATGACTAGAATTTCATCTTGGGCAAACCTTTATTTTCTCCAGTAAAATAGGGCTTCCTGACTGATATTCAGCAGCTAATGAAGAGAGAGGTTCCTGCAGTTAGATTACCTTAGAGGTCTTAATATAGCACCAAAATTGATAGACAACGCTTATATGGACAAGGCTCAATGTGTGATGGTGTTTGCTCTCACCTTGTCACCAACGAACGGAAGTTTCTCGGCTTCCTTAGCCCAGATTGCAGATTGCTGTTGCATAATGTCATCATCCTTGATGTTTGCCCAATTATCAGCTTCGGATACTTTAACGGATGTCATCGACTCCATTTCTGCATCCAGTGGCAGCTCCTCCTGATTTTGCATCTCCTCTGGCAGAAAAGAAGATCTTTTGTTTGTTCAGTCAACCTAAAAAAGAAAAACTGATTACCTCAATGTGCTCACTCAAATCTCTATCAAAGACCTGTTCAACACAGGGAGAAACGTATCAGTACCTATAAGTAAGATGCAGTCAATCGTCCTTTGGGATATATATTAAGGGACCAAGACAAGTTTTAAATCTAAAATTTGGACATGTTCCGGTAAGCGTGCATAAATGGGCTATATGAAGCATGTTATATATGCGATGAAAGAAAGTAGACTTAGTTGTTGCCTAGGCATACTCGTGTACATCAAGCTACCACATTTGGTTAAACTATTCTCAATGTATAACTGATTAAACAAAAAAAACAAACTCCACCAAAGAGTAAGGGAGTACCAAAACCACAATATATTACAACCTAATGTATCACAAGGTTTACCAAACTCTAGACAACAGGAGCTAAGCATGTAGAAAACTGAACCTCACGCTTGCCTTAAGTGAAAAGAAAAGTGATTAATCAAGCAAGCCTATTATGTCCCTTGCCATTAAGTGACAAGGCATCAAATTGTCTCGTCTCCTTCAGGTGCCCCTCTGGCTGTACCTTCCACCATGTCAGGCGCACAATTTTGCTTTCAATAATTACGTATCCCTCCCTCCAAACTAGGCGAATTCGTCCTCCCTCACTCCCTCTCTCTCTCAATCTGTTTAAATATAGGCACCTTGAAGTTCTTGGTCCAAACAAATTTTGATCAAACTAACAAGAAAAGGGGCAAGTTGAGAATAGCATATGAAGAAACAGAAAATGACGCACTGATCATGCTTTGAACATAGGTTGATAAAGTGCATAACTTATACTGCATCTATCTTGGCTTGATAAGACGCCACGCCATGGCGAAAATATAAGTTGTTTGATATTAGTTGGAGGTCACAAGTTAGAAAGGTGGAGACCACAAAAAGAAGGGAAAGACAGTACACTTAAATAGCAGTAGGTCACACAATGGCAATGGGCCGCCAAACTCAGGAATAATAAACAAAATCAACTTGCATTTCAGAAACTTAGGAGTCCTAGTATTTTGGAAAGAGTAAGATCTATCGAACATGGGTTTGTATTATTCCAGGCAAACTAGTCAATTTCGATCTATGTTGGAGTCGTTAAGATAATATTAGCAATCACAACTATCCTTTCTTTCGTCCTGGTCAAGTTGAATTAGGAGCCTTCCAGCAACCTACAAATATACAGGTTATCCCCGGTTTAATTATACTAGTTACAATTACTAGATCCTGATTTGTGCAACATGGGGGGATGGTAGACTCTTCTTCCTTTCCTTTAGTGCTAATATATAATTCAGCACTCTCTCAAGTCAGAGGTTTCCCCATGAACTTAAGGAAGTCATCTTATACGATAGATGGCGGATGAAGTGGTGAACTAACAATCACCGACAACCATAGATTCCAACTGGAAAAATAGAAAATAGGTGCTCCAAGAATTTCTTGAACTCCCTCTAAAATGGCTGATTCCTGAACGCCGTTCTCTACCCCTTTCATCTTTGGCAGTCCTAATGTTTGTCTCGTGCAAAGCATAATTCAAACAAACAAAATTTAACAACTCATATCCCCATTATGCCAAACATTAATGCAGTATCACTTTCTTTAACCAAAAATGGTTAGAACATATAGAAAGCCCTAGATAATACAACGATTTCATGTTCCGTGTATATGTTAGAACATGAGATCTAACACACTGAAAAATGACGAATCAGCAAACGGAAGATAGAATCTGCATCTACACAACGAATGGCAGAAATGAGAAACTTCCTTGGGTCCCAAACCCTAGGCACCAATTTACTGTGGGCTACAAGTACGACACACTGGCACACATACACGCACGCACTTCAATAAATGACAAGAAAACAAAGGCCGTGCGATTCGTAAAGAGAGGAGAACTGACCAGTGAAGATGACAACGATGAGAATAACTGACGAGATTATAGGCCGATTTATTAAGGGAACGGGCGATTAGATCAACGGCGGGGGTGCGTGCACCGAGATGAAGGACGGAGGGAAGCGGTAGTCCAGTTGAAGAGGGGCTCCCGAGGAGTTGAAACTCCGTGCAGTTCAAAGCAAGTCGAAAACTCCGGCCCGCCTCACCGTTTCATCCGAAGCACGGGTCTATCAATACCCCGGTTCGTTTAGTCACGGAGTGAACGTGAGTCCAATTTCACCAAGGCCTATGCGCGCTAGGCCCAAATGCTGGAGCTAACCGCAGCTTGGTTCATGGACGCAAGGGAGAACACGCTGGTGAGGTCTTGAGCATTTCTTTGAGGATTTCTTGTCAGATTTGGTTCTTGGACGTCCATTACCGATGCAAAATGGCAGAGATTCATTCAATCATACTAAGAGACCGCGGGTCCAACATTTTGAATTATCCTCGTGATGTGAAAGTCGAACATTCTAGTGACATCTTATCAATTTTATCCTTATACATTGGGAAAGAAGATGGCTAGAATTATTTTGTTAGTCTTATCATGTTAAAAGGTTATGTGGCACATTATGAAAGTACGTAGTTTAACTTTCCTCCCGCCCAACCTATGAAACATCTTGAAAACAAGAGTAAGGACTCCTAAATCTACAATGGAGTACAACTTATGTAAATAAGAGATAGCGTTCAAAGTCCTTTTGATTAAGTAGCGAAAATGGCACGTAATGAGCCTGTTAGTGGTTAGTCCCATGAGACGCAAGGGTGCACAGTCCCAGAGAGATGAGCGACGAGGTTGTATACCAGGTCTGAGCTAAGAGCAGACCGGCATGAGTTAAAAGGGTGTGTGGTTTGATATATTCAGGTGAGTGAGAGAAAATTTGTCCCAAGTCTGCCATACGAAAAAAGAAAAATCAGGCAGAGCTCTGGCTAATATGGTGATTTTCTCTTTTTTATTCTCTATGCTAAGGCAGCGTACTTATATTGAGCAGAGGATTGTATGTGAGGTCACATGCTCTCTCACAAGTTCTGTGATTGTAAGGTGGGGTCTGGTACCTCCGGTTTGTTGTAGTCGACTAATGGGGACAAAGGCAGAGAATGACTTGGAGTAGATCTTGTTTCCCTCGTCCTGAAGAGTGTGTTCTAAGTAATGGTCTCCATAGAGGACAGTTAAGAAGCAAGTGATGACCCCTCGACTCCTGAGAGGGTGCCCAAGCCGGTGCAAGGATGGGTAATAGATTGTTCATCCAAGGAAGTTGCGCCGATCTTGTGATTATATGCCAAGTCATTGTGCTAGTAGGTGCCGCCATCTCTTATAGGTGCTGTCGATCTGTACATTACATTTCGGTTGAGACACTTTACATAGGATAGGTTCAACCAGTCTATTGGACTTATATGAATCCTCAGAGCCTCACCCCTCCAACAGAATGACGGTAGGTCTTCCCATGCCACATAAAATTCCTCTAATGCCACTTGAAGTTGAGGAGGATTGATGTTGGGAGGAGAACTAATTGCCAAGAGTAGAACAGTTACAGACGAGGTAAGGCCAGAAGGAGTGTGACATGGGCAACTGAGTGGATTTCACTTCTATGGCAATTCCTTCTTTAGTTTCTCTTTGACTTCTCCAGGTAGAGACTCATTCAGCGCTGCTAGATACTTGAATAATAATACACTAAAAGAGCCTGGAGCAAAGTTTTCGGCTAGGCTTAGAAAGGTAGTTGTTAATATATGTTTTATATTTATGTCCCATACCTGTTACTCAAAGAAGGCTGTAACTTGACTCTAAGTATATAAGACATTTTATCTCACATAGGTTGTCTAGAAAAGATCACTGTTTATCTCTAACTAAATGCAAGTTGTCTTGTATTGTATTTAAGGTAAAAAGAAAAGAGAGAATAGTCATTCTTTGAGTAGACAAACAATTGAGAGATACACATGAGGGAGCGTTGTAAATCTAACATGTGCAAAATAGATTTGAGTTCTCTCAAATTTCTTTTGTTCTCTTGTTTGTTTATCGTGTTCTATATATATTTATCTGGAACGATTTCGTAACAAGTAGTATCACAGCTTTCAGGTTTTTTTGGGCAAAATTGAAATAGATTTTAAAGGAAAAATATGTCGAACAACAAGATCATTAAGTATGCATGTGAACAATTTAATGGGAAGCCAAATTTTGGCATATGGCAGAGTACGGTGAAGGATTGGAGCAATGCGATAGGGGATGCCAAAGCACGCATGAGGAGCGAGCTCGAGGTATTTGGAGAGCTCTTGCAGGGGACTGTCGCAAGTCAGGTGGAGCTAATCTTCAATAGATTAGATGACATGGAGGTAGACAGCCGACTAGCCATGCTAGAGGGAAAAGTCGGTGTGTTCGCAGGGGAGTTAGATGACTTGATCGAGGACAGGGTCGTCCATTTCACCAAGCGGGAGGTGCAACGACACAAGGTCCTTGAGGGGCAAGTCGCGGAGCTCTAAGAAGAACTAGCTGCTTATAAGATGGAGCTTACAAGAGCTACTAGGCAGGGGTGTATCACGGTGCATCCAAGGCGAAAGAAAGTACCGGTGCCGAAAATCGTACAATGGAGCAAAGGAGGCGAGGCAGGTGGATAACTTCTTTTGGCACTTGGAGTGGTACTTTGAAGCCCTCGACATCGACGACGAGGAGGAGAAAGTGCAGACGACAGTTGTGTACCTTACGGATACAACTGCGCTATATGGCTGGGTGCGACGTCAAAACGTGAGAGAAGTTCAAGCATGAACTAAAAAGACAGTTCTATTTGGAGAGCGTCGAAGATATGGCGATAATCAACCTTCAACGGCTGAGGCAGAAGAGGAGCTTCCACGAGTGTGTGAAGGAGTACTTGGCTTTGATGCTCGAAACATCAAAAATGTCCAAGAGGCAGCTACTATACTTTTTCGCTGACGGGGTGCCACAGAGTTGCGGCAGAGGGAACCACACGACTTGGCTTCCGTCATGGTGATTGCTGAGAGGTTAGAAGACTTCAAGCAAGTGAGAGGCCGAGATCTCCACAACACAAGCATGCCAAATGTGGGGGAGACGGTAGGTTGAAGAGTGTCTCGCCCAAGCAATCGATGATGAGCAAAGTGAGGACGATGGATGTTGCCGCCATCACAAAGGGGAGAAGAAACACGAGGGAAGCCACAAGCGGAGTGGCTCTCGTGATCGTAAGGCTCATGAAGGGCCCAGGAAGGATGCTTTTATTGTGCAGCGGGAGGGAGGGCAAGATGATTGCGTTCCTCAAGAAGCACAAATGCAGCAAGAGGGATTCTTCTTGCAGTGACAGGGAGGTACACATGGGGCATTACAGATGTCTCGAGAATCGTACGCAAATACAGTTGGTTATCTTATGTATGCCATGGTCTGTATCAGACCTGATATATCACATGCAGTTAGTATGGTCAGCAGGTATATGGGAGATCCAGGAAAGAAACATTGAAATGCAATGAAGTGGATCTTCCGTTACCTATCAGGTTCGACCAAACTTGGCATCATGTTTAATCGTGATGGGGCAAGAGGTGAGGCCTCTGGCTTTGTGGATTTTGATTATGTTGGGGACTTAGATTCCTGGAGGTCCATGACTAGATATATTTTTACATTCTATGGAAAGTCTGATATGTTGGAAATTAGTATTGCAGTCTACTACAACATTGTCAATTATGGAGGTAGAGTACATGGCATCGACAGAGGCAACTAAGGAGGCATTATGGTTGAAGGTACTGGTAGAGGAGCTTGGCTTCAAACAATGTGGTTTTTTGTTACAGTGTGATAATCAGAGTGCAATGGATTTGTCAAAGAATCAGGTTTACCATACTAGGACCAAGCATATTGATGCACATTATCACAGGGTCCGGTAATCGATTAACTATAGACAGATTATATTGCACAAGGTTCACACTAATGACAAACGCAGCTGATATGCTCACGAAGACAATCATAACAGAAAAGTTTTAAGTATTGCTTGAGCTTGATTCATCTTCTTTCTTGCTAAGTTCAAGGTGAAGTGTATCCCTATCTTTAAAGGAGATATGCAAGGTGGAGTACCTGAAGAAGGTACTGAAGGCATATCACACTTTTCTTATAGGGTGGTTTGTTAATACAAGTCAAGGTGGAGATTATTGATATATGTCTTGTATATATATCCCATATCGATTACTCAAAGAATGTTGTAACTTGGCCCTAAGTATATAAAAAATCTTGTCCCAAATTGGTTGTCTAGAGAAGATAACTGCTTATCTCCATATATATGTAAGTTGTTTTGTATTGTGTTTAGGGTCAAGAGAAAAGAGAGAAGAACCATTTTTTGAGTAGACAAACGATTGAGAGATACACGTAAAAAAGCATTGTAAGTCTGACTTGTGCAAATTGGATTTGAATTCTCTCAAATTTCTTGTTCTCTTATTTACTTATCATGTTGTGTACATATTTATCTAGAACGTATACATATTTATCTAAAATGATTTCATAACAGCAGTAATGGTCACCAAGAAGAGGCATGATGGTTTGACTATTTGGGTTTGAGAGGACGTGAGTTTTGCAAGCCTTTCAGAAAACATTGCTAGAGGATGTTGTTAGTGTCCAATTGAGACCCGTCGTGATATCTTGAGACTGTACTGATGGATAAGGACACGTTACCATTGTATCCAAATTACGAGGGTACCCTGTGGGGTTTATAAGCGGCCAAGGTTGTGGTCGTTCTCTCTCAGGACGGGGACGTGGCATGGGGGTGCAAATGATGATGATGATGGACACTTGATCTCTTGTGCCAATGCCTTGTGGGAATTGTGCCAAGACAAAGGATGAATCTCATTACTTATTGGTGGCACCTATTTGACGAGTTATAAGCCTTATAACTTATAAGCACTACAAAAAAAGGGATTTCGGCGACACTAAAAAAGTGTCTCCAATGACTGTAAAAGTGTCGGAAAGCGCTTTCCCGACACTTGTTCAACGCTTTTCGAAAGTGTCGCAAATTTGTTCGTCGGGATTTTTCCCAACACTTGTTATAAACGTCGGCAATCTACTTCCGACACTTTTATGCGACACTTGAAAGTGTCTCTTATGGGGTCAATAGTCAACTCATGCATGCGACACTTTTGCACAAAGTGTCGCCAAATTAGCGACGTTTTCACTAAAGTGTTATTTTTACTTGGCGGCATTATCTTTGAAACGTCGTTAAATTAGCGACACTTCCTTTAAGTGCCAGTTTTGTTTTGCGGCATTATCTAACAACGCTTCCATTAAAGACTTGATGTTTATTTGGCGACACAATCTTTGAAATTTCGTTAATTTAACGACACTTTCATCAAGTGCCAGTTTTATTTAGTGGCATTATCTTTAAAATGTCGTTCCTATTTACGACACTTTTAAGCAATTGTCACTTATTTTTTGTCTGTCATATTGTGAAATCCGTTAAAAGTACGTTGGCCTGACTCTGATAATAGTTACATTTCCCCAAAAATGACATAAAAGTGAAGTGTATTTTATGTAATCTTGCTCCTGTCCAATACGAATAATGCACAACTTATAAGTCGATCTATCGAGCTTATAAACTCATTTAGAAACAAGGTAATGTCATTCATCAACCATATCATATCCAACATTCACATCTTAATTACATAACCATCCAGAAGTTCAACATTCACATCCTAATTACATAACCATCCAGAATTTCTCAATTTAAAAAACATACAAATATAATGACATTGAAGAACCAACCTAAAGATATATACATTTTTTCCAAAATGTCATCATAGTGCATATCGGTTCTTTTAAGTCCAACAAAAGCATTGATGTCTTCCCTTCATATGAACCTGGAAATTCAAAAATCAAGAGAGAAGGTTATAAATTTAACCGGTATAACATAAGTCGAATCAAACCGAAAAACTAGTCGACAAACAAAATACATCAAGAAAGGTAAAAGACTCGTCTACGTACCCCCTTTCATTCTTGCATCCTATTTCACAAATTTAAGTGACGAAATTCTTCTTTACTTTTTATCTTGAAAAACCTAAACAATTAGATCATAAGTAATCAATCGTTACATAAAAAAAATGGACACAATCATATGAAAAACAACCATGCATAAACAATATTCCAGCCTGAGATGACACTGACATAGCATGGATGAAAGCATAAACAAATAACATTCCAACCTAAACAAAGAACATTCTAGCTCATGATGCAGCTGCTACTGTCTTTCTTCATAGTTCATTCCCTCCTTACCTTGTTCTCAAGAAACAGACTTCAAATATGTTAAATATGGTGGAAGAAGGTGGTTACAGTGTTGCATTGTGCTTTTATTGAATGCATGAGAGAAATGGAGGTGATTAGGTTTCTTAACTTTTCAAGTGAGCTGGTTGGTTAGGGTTCTTTAATTATGTTCTGAGAGGACTTATGGCCAGTCAACATATTTACAAGCCCAAACCCTCCTAGATAAAGATTATGCAAGGCCTGGATCTCTATGGACAGATGATTTGGAGCAAACACAGCTTGAACCTATTGAAAATAATATAGATAAACCCAGTGTGCAGGCAGCATCTTTGCTTTCTACTTGCAGACAGGGTTTGCAAACAAAGGAAACATTAAGACTATATGAGGCACGAACATAGCATGAAATGAGTAACGTTGAAGAAGAGCGTATTTACTGGAACCGATTATCTTAACAAGTTACTAAAAAAGTGAAAACCACCTTCCAGCGACTTACAGAAGAAATAAAACACATGGCAATAACTAGAAGAAGCCATATGCATAACAAAAGTGCTAGCAAGGCCATATGCAAAACAGAAGAAGCCAAATTAACTAAGTGCCTAACCTAAAATAAACCAAAAACTAGAATATGAGTTCAAGAAAAATACAACTTTATTTACAATACATCTAGTGCAAACCCAAAACTTAATGACAGTGGTCGAGCCATCAACCAGTAGAATATTGAAGCTACTAAATCACATTTCACATGCTTCTCATAAACTAAACCAGATTTCACATGGAGCATTCAATTACAAGTGAACCTTCACCCAACAATTTCAATAAACATGTCACATGTTACCTGGAACTAATGTAGGATCAAGCGCCCAGCAGCCTCTCATACAGCCTTCTTTTTCCGTCGCGAGCTGAAAAGTAGGAATCTGACATCAAAATTTGCTTTAATGAAAATTAAGAGATGGTGGTGAATCTTAACATACCTTGATGAAATCGAATCAGAATTGCAGAACACGTCACTCTGCAAGAATTTACAGCGAATTGATTGCGAGAGACATAGAGACAGAGCGGCAAGAGTGCGTAATTAAGGAAGAAGAGGGGATTCGGGCGATGGAGGTCTTGAACCTAAACGAACTAGAGGCTAAATCGGTTCAAGTTTTGCGAACAGAAGGTTGAATCGGCAATTTTGTGAGGCTCACTTTGGGGAGGCAACACGAGCAACAGCGATTTGGGGAGAGTGAGAGGGAGACTGATTGTCGAAAGTTTGGAGAAGATGAATTGTTGGCCGGGACGAAAATTCTGTTTCCCGATAGCGAACGATGTATGTAGCGTGTACTGTTGGGACAAATTTTGTGGAGAAGATGGGTACTGTAGCTTGTAATGTTGGGCCAAAAATTTTGGCGCCACGATTTGTTTTTGGCTCCCGACGTTTATTAACGAAAATGAGTAAAAGATGAAATGATATAAACGATCAAAACGACATCGTTTAAATTCCAACAGCTATGGCATTTACTTCAAGTGTCGCTATTAAACAACATGTCAGTAAATGACGCTTAATTAGTATCTTGAAAAGTAAAGCGACACTTCATAAACCGTCGAAAATTTTGCGACACATTAATATATGTGTCGTAAATTATCTGACATTGTGATAGAAATGCCACAAAATATAACTCATTTACGGCACTTTGTTAAGCATCGGAAATTAAGCGTCGCCGAAACCACTTTTTTTAGTAGTGAAGTTTAAGATTTTGAATTTTTTCTGGGTTTTTTCCAAGCCCTAAGAACTAGACCTGGCAAACGGTCGACCCGCGCGGGTACGGGTAATACCCTGACGGATCCGGGTAAAATCGGGTCGGGTAATTTATACCCGGGTTTTTCGGGTACGAATATCTGGGATCCGTACCCTACCCTGGCGGGTAGGGTATTACCCGCGGGTAAATTATTAATTTCTAATTAATTATTTTTTAAATTAAACATAATCTAATTACATACTAATTAGACATATTTTAACCTCCAAAAGTCAAATAATTCATTGTTTATCTATCAAAATTCATTTCACAAAAATAACATCTTTCTGTTGAAGAAAAAACAATCTCAACATCCATCCATCTGAAAAAAAAAACCAATCTGAACAATCTGCAGATCGAGAACACACGACAATCATCGTCCATCAATATCCACTGACTGAAAGTCTACCCAACAACCGCAAGGCGACGGAGTGACGGTCAACGACAGTGGCGACATATCGGTGGTGACGGGGCCTCAGTGGTGACGGATCGGTGTTGCGGGACCACGGTGGTGACCGATCGGTGGCCACAGGGCCACGGGGTGACTGATTGGTGGCCACGGAGTATCAGCGACGGTGGCGACCGATCGGTGGTGACAGATCGGTGTTGTGGGGCCACGGTGGTGATCGATCGTTGGCAACGGGGCCACAGGTGTGACCGATTGGTGGCGACGGCGCCACGGGGAGACTAAGTGACCGACCGGTGGCGGCGAGATGCGGTAGATCTAGTGGGTGACCGACGTGGTGCCGTGGGTGGAGTAGGGTGGTCGTGAGTTTGGCAGATCTGTGAGAGAGAGCGAGAGTTGAGAGAGGAGACCTGTGAGAGGGATCTGTGAGGGAGGCAGAAGCGAGTGGGGGAGAAAATGAGAGAAACAAACCCTAGACATATTATATATAGGCACTAAACCGGGTAACCCGGGTACCCGATAACCGACCCGAATTTACCCGGCTTTTACGGGTCGGTTCGGGTCCGGGTCCAATTTCAGCGGGTAGTGAAAATGGCTACCCGTACCCGGCATTTTGGACCGGGTACGGTTAACATTTTGCCAGGTCTACTAAGAACCATATTTTTGAAAGAATTGTCACTCATTTATTAAGGGGTGCTTAAGCACCAATTGATTGCATATAAAATGAAGTCTTGAACTTCATATGTAACTGTTGTAATTTGAGTAATCTCCTTTTTCCTTTTCTAATTTCTAAAATTCTTTTCTAGTGTCATTTGGGTTTTCTCTTAATTAAGTTCTTGGTGGTGTGAGAGAGCTGTTTAAGTGCGATCTCCAATTCTCAAGTTATTGGGCATCGCATCCTGGAGATTGATTTTTTCTTCCAATCCATTTGCACCATAGTCGGACGAATACTATATTTAAGGTTGTTTTCTAGAAGTACCTTACCCAACATAATCTTGTTCTAAATCTTTTGCTTGTTAAGCCCGCACACTTTTATCATAAATCGCCATATAAAACCTGTGGTGGTTGATGCTGGTGATGAGAAGAATGGGTGTTGACATGATTGCTAAATTAGGTATATAAAAAAAATAATTAGTTAAAACAGTAAAAACATAACTTAAATTCGAACGGACATAGCGATAATAAGGGGTTTTTGATCATGACTGCAATATTAGGTCAAAGTCAAATAATAATGAGATAAAATAGTGAAAAGCAAATTCTTATGCGCAGAGACACAAAAGAAAATGAGAAAAATATAGGAGGGCAGAATTCGAGGTCAAAACGCGTTTTTGCATGTGGCGAGATAAGAACCCACGAGTGCAGTCTATCTTCGATGCGTTGAACCAAAGACTAGAGGTCGAAGAACATCACATGCTAGAATAATGGGGTGAAGATCGTTAATGGTGCCATTGTCAGAGAGACCAACATGCACCAAAAAGTTAAAAGAAATTATATGTTATGCACAGTACATGAGGACTTTTGGGTTGAAGACTTTTTGTTGTTGCTAGGCCGTAGCTAGTGAGGTTGTTTGAATCAAACCACATAGTCGAAAAGTACCAGTAATTGGACTTTCTTAGGTCCTTCCTCAACTTAGATGTCGTAGGGTAGCTCTCATGTGCGCAAATAAACCATTCTGTATTCTGTTATCCTCTTAAATGACACTGTCACATGAACAAGATAACGTCCCACATGTAGAAAGAACATGCATGCATATGCATCTCTCTCTTCTTCCTGGCATGGGACTTTCACTGGAAGAAGCTGCTTGAATGGGCGGCAGTGAGGATGCCTGGCCTCAACACTTGGAGACTGACCATATAATATATATAACCTGCGAATAAATTAGATCAAGTTGAATTTAATTAAGTAGTAATATAGTAGGTTATCTGGAGAGCATGCTTGGGTTGATACCCTATATGAGTAGGGAACCAAGAGGAAGGACTCCTGCACACTTGGGATTACAGGAATAGACTCCACAGGTGGAGTGGAACCCAAACAAGGGTTTCGTGAACCGGGCCTTTTAACGGACTGCCTAAATATACTTCAAAGGAGGTCGAATCTTGCAAGCATACCTCTGTGAAGGCAGTGGCGGAGCCACAACATATACGTACTGAGGTGCGGAACTGGACAGACACTAGGAAGTTGAAAAAATGGATTGCCTACCTTATAGAACTTGATGATTAACGCACTCTGTACATGAATTTCTTTTTCTATACAACAATAGAAGTGAGTCTACTCACCCTTTTCCGAAAAAAATGAGACTACAAGTATGTACATGCATGCACAAATGTTCGGTTTCCTCTGCAATAATATTGGCTCTGCTATACTAAGCCCCATGCATGGATAAAGGAGACGAGAGTGATTATTTTTCTTTATATCTATTAATGATGAAATTAACTTGCCAAGTATTCAACATGTAGGTGGTTAAATTATCCTGGTTTACAAATGTGTTGATAAGCCGAAAAATTTTACCAGAGGGTGCTTGAGATTGATTGTAAAATGATCAAACATGATTAAATTTAGATTAACTTTAATCATGTTTGATCTAAATTTAATCATGTTTAATCATTCTTGATTGTAATCATGTTTGATTAAATATGTTCCATGTGCTCAAAACTAATATAATCAAGAATCCTTATTTTCATAGACGCTGGTTTAAGAAATTTAAATAATTAGATTTAATCAAAAGAATTATCAAAATATCTTTACATATAAACAGACATTAAATGCTTTACTTAAATTTTAACACACTATATGGTCATTTTGTCACACTAAACTTACTTTTTCATATATATATATATGGGGACCGATCCACACCCACCGGTGGAGAAATAACAAATTTCTCCACCGAACCGCTGGTCTTACCAGCGGTTGGCCACGTGGGACAAAAAGGCGAAAAAGGTGTACGGTCACTGCATTAATGGCAAAAAAGGCACGAGAAATGGTGAGAAAATGGCGAGAGAGAGAAAAAGGACACCAACCGCATGCACAACCAGCGGTTGGCATTAATATGCCTGCCACGTGCCGTCCCCCACCCCTGCCACGTGGCCCAACCCCATGGCCCCTGCCACGTGGCGTCCCCTCCCCCTGCCACGTGGCCCACCAGCATGGCCAACCGGCGGTATTAGCGATGGCCCTGCCACGTGGCATCCCCTCCCCTGCCACGTGGCAGGGGGGGGATGCCACGTGGCCCAACCGCCGGTACCACCCGCGGTTGGTCCCCTCCCCTGCCACGTGGCGTCCCCTCCCCCTGCCACGTGGCCCAACCGCTCCTACGACCCGCGGTTGGTCCCCTCCTCTGCCACGTGGCGTCCCCTCCCCCTGCCACGTGGCCCAACCGCTCCTACGACCCGCGGTTGGTCCCCTCCCTCTGCCACGTGGCGTCCCCTCCCCTCATCCGCAGGGCCCAACCGCTCCTACAACCCGCGGTTGGTCCCTGCCCCCCTCCCCTGCCACGTGGCGCCCCCCCCGCGTGATGCCCCACCTGGTGTCCTTCCCCACGATGCCACGTGTCGTCCTTCCCTCCCCCGTGATGCCCCAACGTGGTGTCCTTCTGCCGAATTTTTTTTTTGCAGCAGCCTTTGACCGCATAAACACCCACCCTTCCTCACTTTTTTCTGTCTTTTTTCTTCTCTCTTCCTCGCTTCTCTCTTTATAATCCCCTCCCCCGAACCCTTCTTCTGCACTCTGTCATCTTTTACCAACTTCCTTCGTACTTCATATCTCACCTACATAATCTCCACAACAATACAAATCAAAAAATTTTACGCTAGAAGATCGTGGATAACCGCTAGAAGATCGGTAGTTTTTTCTTTAAATACATCAAGTCACAACAAGTAAGTATTTTGAATTTCCTTATAATTCAATGTTAGGTTTATACAAATCAGCGTATTACATTTATAGATTCCAAAACAGAGATTTTTTAGGGTGCCAAATATAGACAGTTTTTCACGAATTTATAAAAAATAGCTAGAGCTAGATTTTGCCAAAATACAAAAAAGAGACCCTAGTTATTCTTAAAGGATCTGTCTCAGGTAAAAATTTCAGATTTTTCCAAAGACTGGAAAGGGGTTAACTGATACGGGGAACCTTGTAACTCTGCAGTGTATTTTAAAATATCAAGCTAGCGCGATTTCGCGCGAAACTTTTATGAGAATCCTAGGATGTTGGGAAGTTCCATTCCCCAGGAATTCGGGCCATTCCGAAGCCGTTACCTATTTTTTTGGCCGAACGGCCCTTTAAGCGCTTGATCCGGACACCGGTTCGCGATTTTTGGGCGAAACCTCCGTAAAATACTTTTTATGTCAAGAATGAATTCAGGAAGCCTCAAGTAGCATTTCGAAGCACTTTTGATATTTTTTTATGCCAGGGGCATTTCGGTAATTCGCCGCCCCGAGAGGGGTATTTCGGTAATTTTACAGTGCTAAGTTTTTTGACGGACTTTTTAGTCCAGAAATATAATTACAAAACCTGAAATGTTGTTTTGAAGCTGACGTGGCGCGCGTAGGGGTGTTTTGGTAATTTTCCCGCGCCAAGGGGTGTTTTGGTAATTTTCCCGTGCCAAGTTTTTCAAACGACTTTTTAGTCCAGAAATGTAAGTAAACCACCTGAAATGTTGTTTTGAAGCTGGTTCGGGGGCGTTGGGGTGATAGTGAACGCTCAGGGGCATTTCGGTAATTTGCCGATGTTCGGGGGCTATTTTGCTAGGAAGGATCCAGCTTAAAATTCATACCTTAAAATAACTTTTAGTTCAGGAAAGGGTGTGAGACACCCGAAAACTTATTTTGTTCCAGATGTTCTGAACCTTGTGACGCACCGGCGATGACTGCCAGGGGATATTTTGCATAAGTAGCGGGTGTTTTGGTAACTTGCCCCCTTTAAAATTTTTCCTGATATATTTGGTATATAATTGACGTAATACATTTAAAAACTTGACTTTAAAGCGGTTTTGAGGTGTTGGAGGTGTAGGGGCCATCGGGCTATATATTGCTATATAACCACGTTGGCGCTAAATTCAGTGGGAACTAGCGTAATTAAGCGTTCGGAGTGGTGGGAATTGAGGATTTGTTTTAATACATTGAAATAATGACTATTGCTAATGTGTTGGTAAGCTAGGTTAAAGATCCAGTTATAGTTTTGGAATGTAAATATTATGGATATTATGGACGCTAAGTTGGTTTATAATTATATTTTGTTCTTAAAGGTATGAATTTCAGCTCTGGACCTCATGATACATCAATCCTATACGATGACGATGACCACGTCGCGAGGCACGTATTTGACGGTGTCGATAGGGGTGTTTTGGAAACAATTCAAAGCACAAGGCACCTTGAAGAGTGGGTACTAAACGAGGAACAAATACAGCTATTACACCGTCAAAATTTAACCCTGTTCACCGATCCCGGGAAATGGTCTCGACACGACGATTGCCTTATATCCGCTCTAGTTGAACGATGGAGGAGCGAGACGAACTCATTTCACTTCCGGTTTGGTGAAATGACTGTTACGTTAGAGGACGTCGGATTTATACTTGGAATCCCATGTCACGGCAGACCCGTTACTTTGAACGTGCCGTCTGCATCCATAGCGAATATGGCTATGCAGTATTTTCCGGGAATTCCAAGGGCAGCGCTTACAACAAACGGCGTCAAGCTTAAATGGCTGAGAGAGCAGTACGGCGTGCTACCGGATGAATACACTCCTCAAGATTTCGTGACGTATACGAAGGCATTCCTTCTGTATATTATTGGAGCTATATTACTTCCGACGCATTCGAAAAACACGGTGCATCCGAAGTATATGGTGTTCTTGGAGGATCTTGAGGAGGTATACTCCTATTCGTGGGGTTCAGCTGTCCTTGCGCACCTATATCGAGCACTGCATAAGGCTACGAGAAACGGTGCCAAGTCCATTGCCGCCTGCCTGACTCTATTACAGGTATGAGCATTTATTTTCTTGGTAGGATCCTTAGTCAATATATTCGGGATTAATTACTAATTCCATATAATGTTTGCATTCACAGGTTTGGTCTTACGAGAGGCTACCCATGGGTCGTCCACAACCGTTGGTAGATTCCGATGAGACGTGGCCTAGGGTGTGGGCCTGGGGGCCTACGACCAACCGGAGGTGGAGACGGGTAGACCCTCACCACCATCTAAAGTTCTATCGGGGGGAACTAGAGATACTAGATGCATCCCAGGTGACGTGGCAGCCATATGGCAAGGTGATGCATCTGTTGGATGAGTGGTGTTGGCAACTTCCGGTGTCGTACGTGCTGGCAGGTTTGGTTCGGGTGCCGCTCATTCACTTCGAAGAATGTGAGTTTCAGATGCCCGATCGAGCTATGAAGCAAGCTGGCTGTCCACAAGGGATACCAAAACCCGCTGTAGACATGCGGCCATACAGGGGTGGTCGAGGGCCGAACTTCGAGGTGGCTGATGCCTTGATTTTGTTGGGTGACGAGGTGCACCAGTGGAATACCTGGCAGGAAACGTATGATAGCCTTGTATCGCTGAAGCACGACGGCATTAGTACTGAGGAATACTTACAGTGGTTTCTCAGGGTGACGCGCACGAGGGTGAATCGCCCTTCCCAGGTGAAGAAGACATCGTACGCGCCACGTGAGGTCTATGACCAGTTCTGGGCATTGGCCATTGTAAGTCATGCTAGTGTTGTTTGATAATTTATTTGCGCACCTTATCGACCATTTGTCAAATATGATTAGCCATATTTTTCTATGCATGTTTTTTAGGTTGACCAGGGCATTGAGGTGTTCAAGCAGCTGGAGTCGTTTGACTGGTTTGTCGCGCAGGCTCCTGACAATCTCAAGAGGTCCATTGAGAAGTACAAGACTGAAGTTCAAAACTTTAGTCTTGCGTACCGGGGTTACGAAGGGGAGCCGTCTAGTCGCCCTCGTCCTGAAGCGTACGACTATCAGCCCCAGAGTCAGGTGTGGGAGTCGTCTGGTCGCCCTCTTCCTGACGCGTACAACTATCAGCCCCAGAGTCAGGTGTGGGAGCCGTCTGGTCGCCCTCCTCCTGACGCGTACGACTATCAGCCCCAGAGTCAGGTGTGGGAGCCGTATAGTCGCTTGCCTCCTGACGCATACGACTCTCAGTGCCAGAGTCAGGTTCCCCAAGTAGGAATCCAGGCCTCGCGCCCAAGCTTTCGGTCGGACAAAGGACAAGCGACGAAGCCATTGAGGTCGGACAAGATGGCTTGGATCGACCGGCACTACTTTGGGCATGAGCCTGTCAATTCAGCAGACTTTCCCCTTGCGACATTCCTAGGTCATGAGGATATCAGAACGTTGGCGCCGGAGACAGATCTTTCAAATTTTGTCATGAACGCTTACATAGAACTGCTCCGGATTAGAGAGCAACGTTTTAACCGTTCTGAATATTTGAAGCTTAACATGTATCCCACTCATTTTGTGGAATTAACGGTGAGAGAATTCACAGAATGGAGGCGAGGGGGCGGTAGGAGTAAGTGGAAACCAGGTCGAAACGTGTTAGGCATGATGAACGCAGACTATCAATGTCCCGCTGCTGATGCGAACCTTATCATGATACCCTGTCATCATGCAAACCACTGGTTCCTATTAGTTCTCCATCCAGCGTTCAGAACGGTTCACATATACGATAGCCTAAGGGAGGACGAGCCTGGACAGCTGCTGGCACAGATGTACAACGAGTACATCACTTTAGTGGTTAGTATTTATTTTTTGACCTTGGCCCATAGTATATTGTTCTTGTCTCATAGGCTTGATTCTCGTTTTTATTGTTGGATGCAGACTACTGTCCTCTCGCTAGCATGCGGACGGCCACAGGGTGACCCTTGGACGGTCGTGATGATAAAGGACCGACCAAAGCAATATAACGGTCACGATTGCGGGATTTACGTCCTCAAGTACATGGACTACGTTGCTCGCTCGGAAGTGCTCAAACACTCCTCGTGGACTAGGAAGGATGCCTTGACGTTTAGGTATAGGATAGCCTGGGAGCTGAAAAAGAATGAAGCTAGACGCATTCATTACCATTATCCTGACGTGCGTGGCTAGCTGCTGTGATGTTACAAAAAATTGTACCAAAAAGAAATGTACATAATTTTTCGCATGCTATGAATTTGGCGCTAAAATGTGCGCGAATATACCTTTCATATGACGGCATTCGAAAAAATTACGCGTCTCGCTTTTCGCCGAAATTCATAGAAATGGGCTAACTAGCGTGCATGAGGTGCAATGAGCGAAAAAAAAGTGACAAAAAAAATTTCAACTTTTTTCGGAAGCTATCAAATGCGGCCTATAGTGTGCCCGAATAGGCCCTTCCTAGGAAAACTCAAAAATTAATGTGTCTCGTTTTTCGCCGAAAGTCTTACAAATGGGCTAACTAGCGTGCCTGAAGTGCAATGAGCGGAAAAAAAGTGACAAAAAAAATTACAACTTTTTCGGAAGCTATCAAATGGGGCCTAAAGTGTGCCCGAATAGGCCCTTCCTAGGAAAACTCAAAAATTAATGTGTCTCGTTTTTCGCCGAAAGTCTTACAAATGGGCTAACTAGCGTGCCTGAAGTGCAATGAGCGGAAAAAAGTGACAAAAAAATTACAACTTTTTTCGGAAGCTATCAAATGGGGCCTAAAGTGTGCCCGAATAGGCCCTTCCTAGGAAAACTCAAAAATTAATGTGTCTCGTTTTTCGCCGAAAGTCTTACAAATGGGCTAACTAGCGTGCCTGAAGTGCAATGAGCGGAAAAAAAGTGACAAAAAAAATTACAACTTTTTTCGGAAGCTATCAAATGGGGCCTAAAGTGTGCCCGAATAGGCCCTTCCTAGGAAAACTCAAAAATTAATGTGTCTCGTTTTTCGTCGAAAGTCTTACAAATGGGCTAACTAGCGTGCCTGAAGTGCAATGAGCGGAAAAAAAGTGACAAAAAAAATTACAACTTTTTCGGAAGCTATCAAATGGGGCCTAAAGTGTGCCCGAATAGGCCCTTCTTAGGAAAACTCAAAAATTAATGTGTCTCGTTTTTCGCCGAAAGTCTTACAAATGGGCTAACTAGCGTGCCTGAAGTGCAATGAGCGGAAAAAAAGTGACAAAAATATTACAACTTTTTTCGGAAGCTATCAAATGGGGCCTAAAGTGTGCCCGAATAGGCCCTTCCTAGGAAAACTCAAAAATTAATGTGTCTCGTTTTTCGTCGAAAGTCTTACAAATGGGCTAACTAGCGTGCCTGAAGTGCAATGAGCGGAAAAAAAGTGACAAAAAAAATTATAACTTTTTTCGGAAGCTATCAATTGGGGCCTAAAGTGTGCCCGAATAGGCCCTTCCTAGGAAAACTCAAAAATTAATGTGTCTCGTTTTTCGCCGAAAGTCTTACAAATGGGCTAACTAGCGTGCCTGAAGTGCAATGAGCGGAAAAAAAGTGACAAAAAAAATTACAACTTTTTTCGGAAGCTATCAATTGGGGCCTAAAGTGTGCCCGAAAACGGAGTTACCAAAAATATCAATAATCCACAAATCAAATCACAAATTAAAGATTGCACAAACCAAATCACAAATTTAAACATTATAAAAGTTCAATTTATACAACTGAAACATTAACCCTAACACTCTTCCTCATCATCGTCCTCCTCGACCATACTGCCAGGTTCGATACCTAACACTTTATAATGGTTTCTCTTGTCATGATCAGTCATCTTATTACACAACGCACACTTTCGTAATTTTTTTTGACCCGTTGCTTCTTCAATCGGATTCTTCATGCGTATTGCTCGTTTTCGCCCTTTTGTTTGAGAAATAATTGGATCAAAAATGTCGTCCTCCTCACGTTGTAGGTCAGTGCCGTCAATGACTGGCTGTTTGGCTCGATTGAATCTACCGCCTGGAGTTGGTCGAGTAGTCGGAGTGTCCACAGTTTCTGGTAATGCCATCCTAAACTGTGCATGCATAGCCTTATCCCGTGCGGCTGCTTCAACTTGATACCTGTACCCATCAAATGTCGACGCTGCATCCATTGATAAACCGTGCATGATGTTACAAAGGTGATTATATCGCAGCGACTCAGATTGCTCGAAATCAACTGAAACATTGGGCACGTAAGGAATGTGACCGTGGACTCTGTTGGCTTCCTTCGTCCACCGTTCCAAGATATACGGTGGAGGGATTTCACTAGCATTCTTGGCGCTCAAAACCCTCAACGCGTGTCGACAAAGTATACCTTTATGCTCAAACAGTTGACAGTTGCAATTAACCAACCCAGTGTCCTTACAAATTGCTACGGTAAAATGTCGTCTGGTCCTCGGAGCCGACGAAGAGCACGGATTGGCGAAGTTCGTCACATTTGTCAAAGCATAAACCTTGATGTCTCTGGTGGAATACTCGTGCAACTTTGTCATGCCATATTGATTCGACTTTAGTAGTTCCTCTTGAAACTGTCGAAACATTTCCTTGGTATAGACTTGAGCCGCATGAGCCTCTAAAGGTGAATAAAGTAGTATAGCTCTTTCTTTGCAAACTGTAGCCGCGTCGGCTTCTCTCTCACGGTACAATTGCCTGTCAACGGCTTTCTGCATCTCTAGTACGAACTCCGCTATACTTGAAGACTGGCCTACGTACCCATCAAAGAATGAATTCATAGCTTCGCTTCTCGAGGTCGTAGTCATTCCGGCTGCAAAAAAATTCTTGGTGTAGGCACCGACCCACTGTGTCTTGATCTCATACAACGATTGTAACCATTCGTGATTGTGCAAATAGTAAGTATCCATTAACGTGGCCCACCTCTCCTCGAACACGTCTACCGTCAACGATTTCTTCACACATGTATTAAAGTCAGTCTTGAATGACGGATGGTTTGCATATACATGGTGAAGCCGTTCGGGATATTTGTTGCTTATGTGCCATGTGCACAGGCCATGGTGAGTATCTGGAAGGACCTTAGCGATTGCATTTTTCATTGCCAGATCTTGGTCGGTGATGATGGTCTTTGGAGGAATATGATACATTGCTTGAAGCCACGTTTCAAATAACCACGTAAATGACTCCTCCGTCTCATCCCTAAGCAGGGCAAAGCCAAACGAGATTGACTGATAGTGGTGGTTCACCCCGGTGAACGGAGCAAAAGGCATAGAGTACTTATTGGTGCGGTATGTGGTGTCAAACGTCACAACATCCCCAAAATTTTGGTAAGCAGCTCTAGAACGGGGGTCCGCCCAAAATATAGTACTAATGCGGTTCTCATCATCCAGTTGGAGACTGTAAAAAAATCCAGAATTCTCACTCTGAAGGGACCTGAAGAGATCAAGTGTAGTTTGAGAATCACTCTTACCGAAAGACTCTCTCCTCTGAGCACGAAGTTCATTTCGAAGGTCTACTTCGTTGAAACTCAACTTGTCAATCCCCCCAGCCTGGCTTGAGAAAACCCCCATCATCTTAGAAGGTGGAATTTTAGCCTCGGCCATTGTAAAAATTAGTTGTCTGTGTGCCGCGCTTATTTCTCGGTGTTGATGAATTTGACCAATCTTACTGGGGGTCATCAACTGATGATTATGGCTCAACTCCACTCCTGTGACAACCCAATGGTTTTCATTTTTTCGGTGTACTGCATACACATGGGCCTTGCAGCCGGTACCCGGAAATGTGTCCCGTTTTCTTTGTCTTGTTGTCCCTTCGTCACTGATCCGAACGACCGGAGTTACATGCGGTGCTCCTCTATGACACTCAAATAGTCTTGAATTTGATCTGTATTCGCCCGTTTTCTAGTCGTCTTAGTTCTAATACCGAAACCTATCGTTTTCGAATATGCTCTATAGTATGCTTCAACTTCGTCCAGTGCTTGAAAAACTTGACCAACGTAAGGTGGATCAGAACCTTCACAAAAATTATTTCCTCCAGTTGCATCCATATTTATACTGGAATCTAAAAAATAAAAATTATATCATTCTCAACAAGTCATAGATTTAAATAAAAGAAGAATAAAATTTATTTAAACCACCGTCTTTCGAGAAATTTGGTATAATGTAAAATTAGCAAAATAGCCCCCGATGAGCGACAAATTACCGAAATGCCTCCGGGGGTTCATTATCACCCTAACGCCCCAAATCAGCTTCAAAACAACCTTTCAGGTGCTTTGCTTACATTTCTGGACTAAGAAATCCTTTGAAAAACTTAACGCTGCAAATTTACGAAAATACCCCTATCGGGGATGCGAATTACCAAAATGCCCCCTGACAACAAGCTTCCTGAATTCACTCTTTAAAATAACTTTTCAGGTGTCTCACACCCTTTCCTGAACTAAAAGTTATTTTAAGCACAGATTTGTGTAACGTAAAATTAGCAAAATAGCCCCCGGGGGTTCATTGTCACCCTAACGCCCATCAAACCAGCTTCAAAACAACCTTTCAGGTGTTTTACTTACATTTTCTGAAAAACTTTTTTTCGGGAAAATTACCAAAACACCCCTCGCGGGGGGGCAAATTACCAAAATGCCCCCTGGTTTCAGAAAATATCAAAATTGCTTTAAAACGCTATTTTAAGCTTCCTGAGTTCATTCTTGATTTAAAAAGTATTTTACGGATTTTTCGCCTAAAAATCCCGAACCGGTGTCCGGATCGAGCGCTTAAAAGCCCGTTCGGCCAAAAAATTAGCTAACGACTTCGGAATGGCCCGAATTCCTGGGGAATGGAACTTCCCAACACCCTAGGGTTCTCATAAAAGTTTCGCACGAAATTGTGCTGTCTTGATATTTTAAATTACACTGCAAAGTTACAAGGTTGCGCGTATCAGTTAACCCCTTTCTAGTCTTTGAAAAATCTGAAATTTTAACCTGATACAGATCTTTTGAAAATAACTAGGGTCTCTGTTTTGTATTTTGGCAAAATCTAGCTCTAGCTATTTTTTATAAATTCGTAAAAAAACTGTCTAATTAAGTTTTCACCTTTAGCGACAATTACGCCCCGCAATCAGCTGCAAAACAACATTTCAGGCGTTTTACTTACATTTCTGGACTTAAAAGTCCGTTGGAAAACTTTTTTGGAAAATTACCAAAATACCCCTCTCGGGGTGGCAAATTACCAAAATACCCCCTGGCTTCAGAAAATATCAAAAGTGCTTTAAAATGCTATTTTAAGCTTCCTGAGTTCATTCTTGATCTAAAAAGTATTTTACGGATTTTTCGCCTAAAAATCCCGAACCGGTGTCCGGATCGAGCGCTTAAAAGCCCGTTCGGCCAAAAAATTAGCTAACGGCTTCGGAATGGCCCGAATTCCTGGGGAATGGAACTTCCCAACACCCTAGGGTTCTCATAAAAGTTTTGCGCGAAATCGCGCTGGCTTGATATTTTAAATTACACTGCAAAGTTACAAGGTTGCGTGTATCAGTTAACCCCTTTCCAGTCTTTGGAAAAATCTGAAATTTTTACCTGATATAGATCTTTTGAAAATAACTAGGGTCTCTGTTTCGTACTTTGGCAAAATCTAGCTCTAGCTATTTTTTATAAATTCGTGAAAAATTCTATTTCTGACGCCCTAAAAAATCGCTATTTTGGAATTTTTCGAATGTAATACCCCGATTTGTCAAAACGTAATTTTGACGCCCTTTGACGCCCTAAACACGAATTTTAGACTATTGTAAGAACAACTTAAGCGTAACACAATTTAAACAATCAATTGGTAAGAACAAATTGAAAAATACTTACTTG
>JAVXUP010004889.1:0-24814 GCA_033070095.1 Escallonia herrerae | reverse complement strand
TCAAAGCATATGAGACGAACTGTTGAAACGATTACAACATTCATCGTGCTACCACGTAACACGTAATGGGTTCGAAAACATACCGTACGAAGTCTCCGAAAATTCCGACGTAGGATCCTTGTTGTTACGAGCCTCCAACACGCTTGATCTTTTTCGCAGGTACGAAAACGGCTACTAGAGTCGAGTTCTTCGTCCACGAACCAAATCCTAGAGCTTGGTGATTGCTCTAGAGAGAGTGCTATAGAGAGAGGGATTATTGCTATGACTTCCTTGATTTATTGGGATATCTCTAGCCTTTATATAGAGATACAATTAGAGACTGGCTTTACCTCCAACTCTTAGGAGATAAAGATGTATTTACCTCAAACACTTAGGAGATAAATATCCTCTAATTAACTGTAATTATCCAGACTAACAAATACACATTATCTGTTAGTGGGCGGATAATGGGTCCATTGACCCAATTTATTAACAGCTCCCACTCGCCCACACACAGGGCAAATAAATCGTAGTCCCTCTTTATCTCTCGTCCACTCATCTCCTCATACAGGAAATGGAACGTGCGACCTACGAGAAAGGATGTCCAGTTGAGGAGTATTGTATTAAGTTATCACCAAACTAACACAATACATCACTCCAATAAATCTCGTATGTACCCCAGATAGTTCAACTACACCAGATTAAACACTCTCAAATCCCTCATAATGAGCAGTGTTAAACCTCTCATATGTTATGTATTCATGACTCATATCGAAACGAAAATCGACAAAGTCGCCCGGGCTATGAATCACACAACATGATGTAATATTGAACTTTCTTCCCAAAGCCCTCATGTCATTCCAATTAGACCCAACCGCTTTCCTAGACATGCCCCGCGAGACCGCATCATCCATGATCCAAGGGTACATGCTAAAGTAGCGACATTGAGTATCCTCTTCATGACATAGTCTAAGGTGAAAAGGGTACCATATAGGATCAAAAAATTTTGATCCAAGTGGCTCACACAGTGACGAAGCAGGGATTCATTCGTCACTCCCACTGTCGGTCTGCATTTAGCACATGCAGTATGATTTGCATGCTATGGCGTAACCCGCAAGGGCGTGTCACATAAATGTATAATAAATACGCCATACGAATCTAAGTCTAGTCGCTGTACAAGCGCCTAACCTGAGTTTTTCAGCCCAGTCACTCTCATAGTGCCTGCCTGAAATCTCACATTCGGCTGTAAACAGGCTACATAGAGTTGTGGAGATACTCTATGATCGACCTACATTTATTAGGTCTCATCTTAGCTCCAACTAAGGCGACATGTTTGCTTTATAAGCTGTATCATCTTATTCGCCCACTTGGCGCTTAAGACAATTATGTCTCATCTTGCTCGCTATCTTAGCGCCAAGGTGAATTACCCGTGTGAGTGGGTCAATTCGAGCCTGGTGACACTCTCAACAAGGATGTATATGTAATCACAAAGATTATCCATTCATTCCAAAATAAACTCAAATCAAGGAATGAAAATTTAATGTAATAAATAATGTCAAGTACATAAGATGCCATAAACATATCAAAACCTACGTAGTCCCATACTCCTAATGTGAGAAAGGAAAACATCTCTAGCAATGGGCTTGGTCAAAGGATCAGCCACCATTCTGCCAGTAGGTATATGTTTCATGGACACCTCTCCTTGCGCAACTAAAGTTCTAATGAAGTGATAACGAAGGCCTATGTGTTTGGCCTTCCCATGATATTTGGGGTCCTTTACAAAATCTAGGGCAGCTGTATTGTCACAGTGAACAGTGACAGCCTCATCTGCATGAGCTGTAACCCCTAGAGCCTGTAAGAATGACCTCAACCAAACAGCTTCCTGGACTGCTGCTGAACAAGCAACATACTCCGACTCCATCGTGGATAGGGCGATGCAAGACTGTTTCTTGCTGCACCAAGAGATAGCTCCACCTCCTAGTATGAATGCATAACCTGAAGTGGATCTGCGCTCATCTCTATCACCGCCCCAATCAGCATCGCTGTATCCTCTCAGTCTCAAGTCTCCACCATGATAACACAGGACGAGATCAGCGGTTCCACGCAAGTATCGAAGGATCCTCTTCACCGCATTCCAATGAGCGGGTCCAGGATTACTCTGATAACGACTCACCATTCCAACGGCATAGCAGATGTCTGGACGCGTACACAACATAGCGTACATCAGACTCCCTACTGCAGCCGCGTAAGGCACTTTGGACATCCGATTCTTTTCCTCATCATTCTTTGGGCATTGGTCTGTGGTTAAAGTACACGCCTTGTCCATTGGAGTGTCTATGGGTTTTGAGTTATGCATACGAAATCGTTCAATGACTTTCTTGATGTATGTCTCTTGAGACAAACCGAGAAGTCTCTTTGGACGATCACGTATGATTTTAACCCCGAGCACATAATTAGCTTCTCCCATGTCCTTCATCTCAAAAGTTGAGGACAACCACTGCTTAGTGGCGACAATGGAACTCATGTCATTCCCAGCTAAAAGAATGTCATCCACATACAAAGAAAGGATTAGAATATTTTTCTTGGATCGTTTTACGTAAACGCAATGGTCTTGTTCAATCATTTCAAAACCTATAGAGGTAATGGCATGATGAAACCTAAAGTACCACTGCCTAGACGATTGTTTGAGACCATATATAGAACGTTTGAGACGGCAAACTTTGCGCTCATGTCCTTTGACTTCAAAACCCTCGGGTTGAGCCATATAAATCTCTTCGTCTAGTTCTCCATTGAGAAACGCAGTCTTAACATCCATATGAAAAAGTTCTAAATCCTGCTGGGCGACAATAGCTAGGATCAGGCGAATTGAAGCAAATCTCACCACTGGGGAGAAAGTATCTTCATAGTCCACACCCCGCAGTTGGGTATAGCCTTTCGCCACAAGACGTGCCTTATACTTGTCGATTAACCCATCTACCTTGCGCTTGACTTTAAAAACCCACTTGTTTCCAATAGTCTTGCGCCCTGGCGGAAGGTCAATCAACTCCCAGACTCGATTCTTTTCCATTGAGCTTAACTCATCCTTCATTGCAGCCATCCACTCATTTCTAGCAGATGAAGATAAGGCTTCTTCCACAGAAGTAGGCTCGTCTTCATCATTTGGAGTGCACATAAGAATTTCTCCGTCAATCTCAAAACGACGACGTGGAACTCTTCCTCGTGCACCTCTACGCAGTTGAGAATCTTGTTGACCTAATGGTCCTTGTGGTGTGCTCCCACTGTCTGGGATACTCCCACTAGGTTGAAGGTCACTTACACTATCTTCAGCGACAACCGGATGAGGAACTAATTCCCCACCTTCGCTTGAAGATGGTAAAGTGGGTTCAACCTCCTCTAACTCATAGAGGTCAAGATTCTTACTCGCATCTCCAATGCTAGGAAAATCACTCTCTATGAAATCGACATCACGAGACTCTATTTCAGTCCTTCCACCATTTGGATGTTCACCATACATTACATAACCTTTAGAGTTTTCAGAATACCTTAGAAAGATACTCTTCTTTGCTCTAGGCCCTAGTTTCCCATACTTATGAGAAGTACTGTGAACATAACCTGCTGAGCCCCATGGGCGCAAGTTATCCAAATTTGGCTTTTGGTCATTCCAAAGCTCATAAGGGGTGGATTTGACTGACTGTGAAGGCACACGATTAAGTATATAGGCTGCAGTCAAAAGGGCATCCCCCCAAAAAGATATAGGAAGGTTTGCTTGCGCCATCATAGACCTAACCATGTCTAACAATGTTCTATTCCTTCTTTCCGCAACACCATTTTGTTGTGGAGTATTAGGAATAGTAAGTTGCCTGCGTATCCCCTTTTCCTCACAAAACTTCTTGAAGTGATCTGACAAATATTCGCGTCCTCGGTCAGTGCGAAGAGTTTTTAAATTCTTCTCTTTCTGATTCTCAACCTCAGCTACAAAGCGTTTGAAACAGTCCAAAGCTTCGTAGCGGTGAGATATCAGATACACATAACCATATCGCGTATAATCGTCTATCAGTGTAAGGAAATAAGAGGCGCCATGGCGTGCCTTTACACTCATAGGTCCGCATATATCAGAGTGAACTAGCTCAAGTGGTTGAGTTGCTCTCACAGCCTTTCCAAAAGGCTTCCTGCATGCTTTACCGGCCAAACAAGCCTCACAAGTTTGTAGATTGACTTTTGCGAGTGGGCCTAAAAGGCCTTCTCTAGCCAAACGAGTCATTCTATCTTGGCCTATGTGGCCCAGTCTTGCATGCCAGGTGGTAGAATCATTCACAATATTATCATTCACCACATAAGAATAAGAAGACTGAGAATCAATTAAATCCAATTGAAAAAGACTATCCATGCGAAAACCATGTCCGAACAAAACATCATCCAAAAAAATGTCCAACTTATTACCCCTAAAAATAAAGGAAAAACCACTGTCTAATAAAGCAGTAACTGAAAGTAGATTAAGCCGAACTGTGGGTGCATATCGCACATCCTCTAGAATCAATGTGCGCCCAGTGCGCAACTTGAGCTGGTAAGAACCAACCCCTAGCACCTCTTCGGAGCTATTGTTTCCCATGAAGATATGTTTGCTACCCGCTGGAATCCGGTGATAATCTACGAACCCCTCTCGATCACGTGCTACATGTTTTGTTGCACCTGTATCCACAAACCACACAGGTTGGGAATGAGCAACCATCACATGTGAGGAAACATATAACTGAGAGAGAGATTCTGAAAGTACCTTCTTCGGCTCAGTGCAATCACGAGCGAAGTGTCCTTTCTGTTGACAGTTGAAGCATTTAACTTTAGACAGATCCTTTTTCCCACCACGTTTTCCTCTCTTGCGTTTCTTCATTTTTCCTTCCTTTGGCGCAGAAGTGCTAGCCTCGCCTTTCTTACCTTTCTTACTTTGTCTTTCGCGCTTGCCATTTGCATTGCGCGATCCCCCTTGGGCGACATAAGCAAGGGTCTTGTCAGTATCTCGAGTCTCGTCCTCAAGGATGACATGCTGTGAAACATCAGAAAAGTTCTTGATGTTTTCACTGTGGGTCAATATCTGTTTCATATTGGCCCACGAGGCAGGAAGGGACCTTATGACAGCTCTGACTTGCTGCTCATCTGTGAGCGCATGGCCAGCATCCCTTAGCTTACCAATCATATTGGACATCATCCTTAGATGTTCACTCATGGTATGTTTAGGGTCTTTTGTGTACTCCTCAAACTTAATCACAAGGCTACGAAGCCGCGTAGTTGAGGTTCCACCAAAAGAAAACTTGAGCTGATCCCATAAAGCTTTGCAAGTTGGAAGTTCATCATACTGCCCAATTAGATCATTTTGCAAGCTGCTCAACAAGGTGTAGCGCGCACTACGATCTTTCTGATTCCATTTCTGGTAGGCAGTGTGGTCTCTTAGGGGTTGCGCCTCAGTTGGCGCGACCATCTCCTTGGTCAAGTGCTCCTCGAGCTCTTGTTCGTTCAGCATGAATTTCATCTTTTTGTGCCAAACGTCATAATTATCTCCGTTAAGTTTCTCACCCTTAACGAGATCAGCTATGACATTTTTGGTGGCCATTATATTCACTACATTAGATTGCGCAAGGAAAAGACATTAATTATACATCCTTCTTTTTATTTCAAAAAATTCAAATGAAAAACATAATCCTTCCTCACATCATGAAATCGAAAATCTGCTAAGCTCGTAATCATCTCCCATGTATGTGAGTTGGGAAAAATATTTTTCAAGTAATTTTTCGCAATAAATTTCATCATCATATAAGCCACAATATAATAAATCATCCACATGATAATTTAGAACAATATAAAATTGCACCATGCAATTAAATTTGCAAGGACTCCATTGAGCCCTATTGGCATTCTAATAACTTATGCTAAGAAAATTCTGGTTTGAATAATGTGCGTGCGAAATTACATCCCCGTACAAGGCTTTCTCGAAATATACAGGGAAATAGCAGAATACAACATCTTTGAGAATCCTACTACAAACTACTCCAATAAAACAAATGGAGATGCCGCACAACACATTATTCTCAAAAGAATTTTCTTAAAACAAGAGTAAACACATTAAACATAAGTTTCTTTAGAATGCCAATCTAATATCCATCCATTTAACCTAAAACTAGCATACTCAAATAAGAAGTTAAAGGGTAATAAAATGGATGAATAGGCCACATTCTCCTCCCAAGGAAAACGGGCGACAAGGGCCTTGAAAATATAAATGGTTTAAAAGTGTGGATTTACCAAAAACCCAACAAATATACCTCAAAAGTATATTTAAACCATAACACAAATCAAGGCAAGCATGTAACAAATTAGACATAATTTATCTATGTCATATAACTCTCCAAAAATATTTATTGCTACTCACGAAGTGCAAAAAATAATATTTACGCATTATTCGTATTTTTGGGAACCACAAAAGTACCACAAAAATACTCACAAATGACCAAAAACTGAGAGATAAATCCTAAAAAATTGGCAAACAGTAAATTTATCCTTAATATGCCCTCTGAAATTAAATAAAAATTCTGTGTGTATAAAACAAAATTTTAAAGTTAATTTTTCATAGAAAAAGTCGTTTAAAAATTAAACAGAACACACACAGAGGGTATAAAGGTAATTTAACACCATAGAAAAAACCAGAAGGCAAGACAAGGCTCCACTCGCCGGCGGTGACGAACACCGGCCAGAAAACAGCCGCACGCGCCTCCACGCGCCGCCGTGCGCGTGGGCAGCTTCTGAATTTCTAGACAGGCGCGTGGCACACGCGCGCGCGTGGGAGAAGCGCGGCGCGTGGCGCGTTCAGCAGTCTTCGTGCGTGGCGCGCGTGTGGGCGCGTGGCAACTCCCCTTGGCGTGTGACACGTGTCTTCAGCGCGTGGCGCGCGTGATTTACTGTTCATCTTCTTCATTAAACCCTAATTTTTTCAGCGCCGCCATGTCGCGATGCCAACTTCGGGATGCCATATCTCTCTCGTTTTTAAGCCAAATAATGCGTACGATATATCGTTGGAAAGCTTATACAACATAGATTAATTATGTACCAACCGATCATGATAAAAACAGAATATCATGCTCCGAATTTGAGTCCCAAAACTCGAAAAAACCACAGTTTTCTTGAAAAATAAAATCGTGATTTCTCACAAATCATGCATCCAAAAATCACGAAATTTTATGGAGTTCATCCTCAACCATAGGAGAACAAAACCATATAATTATTTTTCAGAAAAACATGCTCAAAAAATTTCGAATTTTAATAATGGGTCTCATTCATGTATCCGGAAAAAATCGTAACATGCACATAATTTAATCTAGCATGTTAAAGGCGAATCAACAAGTAATCATGCTCTGATACCAATGTTGAAACGATTACAACATTATTGTGCTACCACGTAACACGTAATGGGTTCGAAAACATACCGTACGAAGTCTCCGAAAATTCCGACGTAGGATCCTTGTTGTTACGAGCCTCCAACACGCTTGATCTTTTTCGCAGGTACGAAAACGGCTACTAGAGTCGAGTTCTTCGTCCACGAACCAAATCCTAGAGCTTGGTGATTGCTCTAGAGAGAGTGCTATAGAGAGAGGGATTATTGCTATGACTTCCTTGATTTATTGGGATATCTCTAGCCTTTATATAGAGATACAATTAGAGACTGGCTTTACCTCCAACTCTTAGGAGATAAAGATGTATTTACCTCAAACACTTAGGAGATAAATATCCTCTAATTAACTGTAATTATCCAGACTAACAAATACACATTATCTGTTAGTGGGCGGATAATGGGTCCATTGACCCAATTTATTAACACGAGCAATAGAACTAGGCTTTATCATTCGTTTGTACTTTTATGTCTTTCTTTACCAAAATACTGTGGTTTACTCGTGTTCTAAATGTTAAGTTACAAGTTATTTTCATAGCTTCCTAGGCTGTTAAAAAAATTTCTGTAGTGTGCAAGCGACCAATTACACATGAGAAAATTAATTAGAACAAATTAGATCGCGTTAACCAAATGCACAAATAAACAAATTATGATGCTAAGCATTATGTATACTTCATTTGATCTATTCTTACAACTTGACCTCTTAGAGTAGATAATAACTCAGCCTGGTTCGTGTCACATATCTAATTTGACAAAGTTTTGATTCGATACTTCTCACTTGTATATTTGTCTCTCTTTACTAAAGTGCAATTTACATCTCACTTATTTGTGTACTTGATGGCGTGATTCACTCTAATTTGCCCCTCCACATACAATTGCGAGTTTAATTGCACGTGACAAGAAGTGTTAAACATTGCACCAAAAAAGTGTTAAACATGATATATATATATATATATATATATATATATATATATATATATATATATATATATATATATTATGGAATTCATAGCTTTTAGAACATACACTTAAGATATATTTCGTTGCTTTAAAACCCAATGCCTATGCTCTAGCTAGCACTACTTGCTAGTTATGTGAGCAAAAGGCCAAAACACATTACGTTTAATCTAACAAGTGGACGAACAACTTGTGATGACACAACAAAGATTTCATCAGCTACAATACTATGGATAGACATGAATTCCACTGCAATAATTCTGGAAATGATCCAAATGGGAGCATTTTAAATGCGAAAAGATCCACAAGCGGGCCCAAAAATGATATGAATGAAGGATGAACAGTACCTGGACGTTCTACTTGCAGAGCAAACGAGTGAGTAGAGAAGGTTAGCTTAAAGAGATGCTCGAAAGGCTTTAATTTGCCTTTCTGATCTTCTTTTAAAGACGAGATTGAGTAGTCTTATTTACACTCCATTTTATTTAATAAAATCTTCTTTGCATTATACTCTCAATTTCTGGTTCTTCTTTGAAAGACAAGATAGAGCAGTATTATTTTTTTAATAGAATCTTCTTTGCATTATACTTTCAAAGTTGAGTCACAAACTTTTCCTTCTGGTCTAAATAATTCCAGTTGTCTTCCTTTTTGTCTTTTGATTTCTGTCTCATTCTCCTTCACGACGGAACACGGGAGACCAGAAGCTCATCTCGCGGGATTGGCATTTTCTTCCGTACAGTGGAGATACTGTAAAGACTTTAGTAATATTTTTTGTCGTTATGACTACTATCTCGCTCGTTATTACTAAACTTAATAAATAGATTCAACATATATATATATATATATATATATATATATATAGGGGGCCGATCCACATCTATCGGTGGAAAAATAACAATTTTTCCACCGAACCGCAGGTAAGAGCAGCGGTTGGCCACGTGGACGGAAAAAGGACGAAAAAGACCAAAAAGGACCAAAATGACACGAGAAATTCACTAAAATATTGCGAGAAAATGAAAATCTCGCGAGAAAATGGGCATAATGCCCAACCGCGTGTGGGAGTTGCGGTTGGCATTAATGCCCAACCGCAACCCCTACATGCGGTTGGGAATTATTTGCCAAGTGCATTTTTTTTAAAAAAAGGACACATATATATTATAATAATAATAAAAAGGACATTTAAAGGACACACACACACACACACACACACACACATATATATATATATATATATATATATATATATATATATTATAATAATAATAAAAAGGACATGAAGGACAATGGAGAAAACCCCAACCGCCACACTTAGTGGCGGTTGGTATCATTGCAAATTTTTTTTTTCTGTCGCTAAAAGTGAAAACTTAATTAGACAGTTTTTCACAAATTTATAAAAAATAGCTAGAGCTAGATCTTGCCAAATTGCAAAAAAGAGACCATAGTTATTTTTAAAAGATCTATATTAGAGAAAAATTTCAGATTTTTCCAAAAACTGGAAAGGGGTTAATTGAAATGGGGAACCTTGTAAATTTGCAGTATAATTTAAAATATCAAGCTAGCGCGATTTCGTGCGAAACTTTTATGAGAACCCTAGGATGTTAGGAAGTTCTATTTTCCAGGACTTCGGGCCATTCCGAAGTCGTTAGCTAATTGTTTGGCCAAACGGGCTAATTTTTTTAGGTCTATTTCCCAAAAAATTGCACCGTTCGGCCAAAAAAATAGCTAACAATTTCAGAATGGCCCAAAATCTTGGAAAATGAAACTTTCCAATGTCCTAGGTTTCTCATAAAAGTTTCGCACGAAATCGCGCTAGCTTGATATTTTAAATTATACTGCAAAGTTACAAGGTTCCCCATTTCAGTTAACCCCTTTCCAGTTTTTGGAAAAATCTGAAATTTTTCTCTGATATATATCTTTTAAAAATAACTATAGTCTTTTTTTTGTAATTTGGCAAAATCTAGCTCTAGCTATTTTTTATAAATTCGTTAAAAACTGTCTAATTAAGTTTTCACATTTAGCGACAGAAAAAAAATAAATTTGCAATGATACCAACCGCCACTAAGTGTGGCGGTTGGGTTTTCTCCATTTTCCTTCATGTCCTTTTTATTATTATTATAATATCCTTTCATGTCCTTTTTATTATTATTATAGATTTTTTCATGAATTTATAAAAAATAGCTAGAGCTAGATTTTGCCAAAGTGCGAAACAGAGACCCTAGTTATTTTCAAAAGATCTGTATCAGGTAAAAATTTCAGATTTTTTCAAAGACTGGAAAGGGGTTAACTGATACGCGCAACCTTGTAACTTTGCAGTGTAATTTAAAATATCAGGCCAGCGCGATTTCGCGCGAAACTTTTATGAGAACCCTAGGATGTTGGGAAGTTCCATTCCCAAGGAATTCGGGCCATTCCGAAGCCGTTAGCTAATTTTTTGGCCGAACGGGCTTTTAAGCGCTCGATCCGGACACCGGTTCGGGATTTTTAGGCGAAAAATTCCGTAAAATACTTTTTAGATCAAGAATGAACTCAGGAAGCTTTAAAATAGCTTTTTAAAGCACTTTTGATATTTTCTCATGCCAGGGGGCATTTTGGTAATTTGCCACCCCGCGAGGGGTGTTTTGGTAATTTTACGGTGTCAAGTTTTTCAGTCCAGAAATGTAAGTAAAACATCTGAAAGGTTGTTTTGAAGCTGGTTTGATGGGCGTTAGGGTGACAATGAACCCCCGGGGGCATTTCGGTAATTTGCCGCTCATCGGGGGCTATTTTGCTAACTGAACCAGCTTGAAAAATTTTCCGAATGATTTTTAGTTATAGGATAGGGGTGTAAGACACCCGAAAAGTTATTTTGTTCCAGTTGTTCTGAGATGTTGGTTGGGGCGATGACTGTCAGGGGGTGTTTTGCATACGTAGCGGGGCAAAGGGGTTAACTGATACGGGGATCCTTGTAACTTTGCAGTGTAATTTAAAATATCAAGCCAGCGCGATTTCGTGCGAAAATTTTATGAGAACCCTAGGGTGTTGGGAAGTTCCATTCCCAAGGAATTCGGGCCATTCCGAAGCCGTTAGCTAATTTTTTGGCCGAACGGGCTTTTAAGCGCTCGATTCGGACATCGGTTCGGGATTTTTGGGCGAAAAGTCCGTAGAATACTTTTTAGATCAAGAATGAATTCAGGAAGCTTAAAATAACATTTCAATGCACTTTTGAGATCGTTCTGATGCCAGGGGCATTTTGGTAATTTGCCACCCCGCGAGGGGTATTTTGCTAATTTTACGGTGTCAAGTTTTTCAGTCCAGAAATGTAAGTAAAACATCTGAAAGGTTATTTTGAAGCTGGTTTGATGGGCGTTAGGGTGACAATGAACCCCCAGGGGCATTTCGGTAATTTGCCCGCAATGACGGGGGCTATTTTGCTAACTGAACCAGCTTGAAAAATTTCTCGAATGATTTTTAGTTATAGGATAGGGGTGTAAGACACCCGGAAAGTTATTTTGTTCCAGTTGTTCTGAGATGTTTGTTGGGGCGATGGCTGCTAGGGGTGTTTTGCATACGTAGCGGGGTAATTTTTGTTAACGCATCCCCTTTAAAATCTTCGGAGGAAATATTTGGTATATAATTGATGTGATACATTTAAAAAGTAGTAAGCAAAGCGGTTTTGAGACTGCCGGTGGTGTAGCCGCCATATGGGGCGTTGGGGTGATAATGAACCCCCGGGGGAATTTCGGTAATTTGCCGCTCATCGGGGGCTATTTTGCTAATTTTACATTACACAAATTTGTGCTTAAAATAACTTTTAGTTCATGAAAGGGTGTGAGACACCTGAAAAGTTATTTTAAAGAGTGAATTCAGAAAGCTTAAAATCCCGTTTCCGAAAAAAGTTATAATTTTTTTTGTCACGTTTTTTTCGCTCATTGCACCTCAGGCACGCTAGTTAGCCCATTTGTAAGAATTTCGGCGAAAAACGAGACACATTATTTTTTGGGTTTTCCTAGGAAGGGCCTATTCGGGCACACTTAAGGCCCCAATTGATAGCTTCCGAAAAAAGTTGTAATTTTTTTTGTCACTTTTTTTTCGCTCATTGCACCTCAGGCACGCTAGTTAGCCCATTTGTAAGAATTTCGGCGAAAAACGGGACACATTATTTTTTGGATTTTCCTAGGAAGGGCCTATTCGGCCACACTTTAAGGCCCAATTGATAGCTTCCGAAAAAAGTTACAATTTTTTTGTCACTTTTTTTTCTCTCATGCACGCTAGTTAGCCCATTTCTATGAATTTCGGCGAAAAGCGAGACGCGTAATTTTTTCGAATGCGTCATATGAAAGGTATATTCGCGCACATTTTAGCGCCAAATTCATAGCATGCGAAAAATTATGTACATTTCTTTTTGGTACAGTTTTTTGTAACATCACAGCAGCTAGCCACGCACGTCAGGATAATGGTAATGAAGGCGTCTAGCTTCATTCTTTTTCAGCTCCCAGGCTATCCTATACCTAAACGTCAAGGCATCCTTCCTAGTCCACGAGGAGTGTTTGAGCACTTCCGAGCGAGCAATGTAGTCCATGTACTTGAGGACGTAAATCCCGCAATCGTGACCGTTATATTGCTTTGGTCGGTCTTTTATCATCACGACCGTCCAAGGGTCCCCCTGTGGCCGTTCGCACGCTAGCGAGAGGACAGTAGTCTGCATCCAACAATAAAAACGAGAATCAAGCCTATGAAACAAGAACAATATACTATGAGCCAAGGTCAAAAAATAAAAACTAACCACTAAAGTGATGTACTCGTTGTACATCTGTGCCAGCAGCTGTCCAGGCTCGTCCTCCCTTAGGCTATCGTATATGTGAACTGTTCTGAACGCTGGATGGAGAACTAATAGGAACCAGTGGTTTGCATGATGACAAGGTATCATGATAAGGTTCGCATCAGCAGCGGGACATTGATAGTCTGCGTTCATCATGCCTAACACGTTTCGACCTGGTTTCCACTTACTCCTGCCGCCCCCTCGCCTCCATTCTGTGAATTCTCTCACCGTTAATTCCACAAAATGAGTGGGATACATGTTAAGCTTAAAATATATCCGACGTCCTCTAACGTAACAGTCATTTCACCAAACCGGAAGTGAAATGAGTTCGTCTCGCTCCTCCATCGTTCAACTAGAGCGGATATAAGGCAATCGTCGTGTCGAGACCATTTCCCGCAATCGGTGAACATGGTTAAATTTTGACGGTGTAATAGCTGTATTTGTTCCTCGTTTAGTACCCACTCTTCAAGGTGCCTTGTGCTTTGAATTGTTTCCAAAACACCCCTATCGACACCGTCAAATACGTGCCTCGCGACGTGGTCATCGTCATCGTATAGGATTGATGTATCATGAGGTCCACGGCTGAAATTCATACCTCTAAGAACAAAATATAATTATAAACCAACTTAGCGTCCATAATATTTACATTCCAAAACTATAACTGGATCTTTAACCTAGCTTACCAACACATTAGCAATAGTCATTATTTCAATGTATTAAAACAAATCCTCACTTCCCACCACTCCGAACGCTTAATTACGCTAGTTCCCACTGAATTTAGCGCCAACGTGGTTATATAGCAATATACCCCCCGATGGCCCCTACACCCCCAACACCTCAAAACCGCTTTAAAGTCAAGTTTTTAAATGGGTCACGTCAATTATATACCAAATATATCAGGAAAAATTTTAAAGGGGGAAAGTTACCAAAACACCCGCTACTTATGCAAAATACCCCCTGGCAGTTATCGCCGGTGCGTCACAAGGTTCAGAACATCCGGAACAAAATAAGTTTTCGGGTGTCTCACACCCTTTCCTGAACTAAAAGTTATTTTAAGGTATAAATTTTAAGCTGGATCCTTCCTAGCAAAATAGCCCCCGATGAGCGGTAAATTACCGAAATGCCCCTGGGGGTTCACTATCACCCAACGCCCCCGAACCAGCTTCAAAACAACATTTCAGGTGGTTTACTTACATTTCTGGACTAAAAAGTCGTTTGAAAAACTTGGCGCGGGAAAATTACCAAAACACCCCTCGCGGGGTGGCAAATTACCAAAATGCCCCTGGCATCAGGAAAAATATCAAATAGCCTTAAAATGCTATTTTACGCCTCCTGAGTTAATTCTTGATCTAAAAAGTATTTTACGGATCTTTCGCGCAAAAATCGCGAACCGGTGTCCGGATCGAGCGCTTAAAGGCCCGTTCGGCCAAAAAAATAGCTAACGGCTTCGGAATGGCACGAATTCCTGGGGAATGGAACTTCCCAACATCCTAGGGTTCTCATAAAAGTTTTGCACGAAATCGCGCTAGCTTGGTATTTTAAATTAGACTGCGAAGTTACACGGTTCCCCATATCAGCTAGCCCCTTTACAGTCTTTGGAAAAATCTGAAATTTTTACCTGATACAGATCTTTTGAAAATACCTAGGGTCTCTGTTTTGCACTTTGGCAAAATCACGCTCTAGCTATTTTTTATAAATTCGTGAAAAACTGTCTAATTAAGTTTTCACCTTTAGCGACAATTACGTTTCGTATTCACATTAAACACACATAGTCATAGTGTTACACCCTAGGAATACACATAGTGTTGAAAATTATTTCCTCCAGTTGTGTTACAACGTTCAGTTACCAAAATACCCTCGCTGAGCGACAAATTATCGAAATGCCCCCGGGGATTCATTATCACCCCTACGCGCGCCAAATCAGCTTCAAAACAACATTTCAGTTTTGTAATTACATTTCTGGACTAAAAAGTCCGTCGAAAAACTTAGCACTGTAAAATTACCGAAATACCCCTCTCGGGGCGACCGAAATGCCCCCTGGCATCGAAAAATATCAAAAGTGCTTCAAAATGCTATTTTAGGCTCCCTGAATTCATTCTTGACCTAAAAAGTATTTTACGGAGGTTTCACCCAAAAATCCCGAACCGGTTCCGGATCAAGCGCTTAAAGGGCCGTTCGGCCAAAAAAATAGGTAACGGCTTCGGAATGGCCCGAATTCCTGGGGAATGGAACTTCCCAACATCCTAGGGTTCTCATAAAATTTTCGCGCGAAATCGCGCTAGCTTGATATTTTAAAATACACTGCAGAATTACAAGGTTCCCCGTATCAGTTAACCCCTTTCCAGTCTTTGGAAAAATCTGAAATTTTTACCTGAGACAGATCCTTTAAGAATAACTAGGGTCTCTTTTTTGTATTTTGCCAAAATCTAGCTCTAGCTATTTTTTATAAATTCGTGAAAAACTGTCTATATTTGGCGCCCTAAAAAATCGCTATTTTGGAATCTATAAATGTAATACGCTGATTTGTATAAACCTAACATTGAATTATAAGGAAATTCAAAATACTTACTTGTTGTGACTTGATGTATTTAAAGAAAAATCTACCGATCTTCTAGCGGTTATCCACCGATCTTCTAGCGTAAAATTTTTTGGTTTGTATTGTTGTGGAGATTATGTAGGTGAGATATGAAGTACGAAGGAAGTTGGTAAAGATGATAGAGAGCAGAAGAAGGGTTCGGGGGAGGGGATTATAAAGAGAGAAAAGTGAGGAAGAGAGAAGAAAAAAGACAGAAAAAAAACCCGTGATTGAGCGGTCAAAGGCTGCGGCAAAAAAAAAAATTTGGCAGAAGGACAACACGTGGGGCATCATGGGGGAGGGGGGCATCACCCGGGGGGGCGCCACGTGGCAGGGCCATCGCCCCCAACCGCGGGTTGTTTATGCGGTTGGGCCACGTGGCAAGGGGAGGGGCCGCCACGTGCCCCAACCGCGGGTTGTATAAGCGGTTGGGCCACGTGGCAGGGGTGGGGGGACGCCACGTGGCAGGGGCCATCGCCCCAACCGCGTATACAACCCGCGGTTGGGCCACGTGGCATGGGTGGGGGACGCCACGTGGTAGGGGCCATCGCCCCAACCGCGTATACAACCCGCGGTTGGGGCACGTGGCATGGGTGGGGGACGCCACGTGGCAGGGTCCATGCCCCAACCGCGGGTTGTATACGCGGTTGGGCCACGTGGCAAGGGTGGGGGACGCCACGTGGTAGGGCCCATGGGGTTGGGCCACGTGGCAGGGGTGGGGGACGCCACGTGGCAGGGGTATTAATGCCAACCGCTGCTTCTTCATGCGGTTGGTGTCCTTTTTCTCCTTTTCCCCATTTTCTCGCCATTTTCTCATGCCTTTTTTGCCATTAATGCAGTGTCAGTAAAACTTTTTCCCAACCGCTGCTCTTACCCGCGGTTCGGTGGAGAAATTGTTATTTCTCCACCGGTGGGTGTGGATCGGCCCCCATATATATATATATATATATATATATATATATTTGTTACAATACTTTGAGGTACGAAAGAGGTCAAACGATCCCGATTCCATGCTGCAATTTTGCCAAGCAGGATATTAGGAATCGATCAACTTTTCGGTCACTAGTCTTTGTAATCTTCGATATGGAGTATTTAGAAATTTTGAATTGGCTAAATTATAGAACGAAATACTCCGAGGGTGATATGGTGGTGGAATTATTTGAGAGTAGCGGGGCTTAGAATTCAAAACTAATTTTTAGTGGCATCCGGGTGTCCCATGGACCGGATCTAACCCCTCTTTAAATGGATTAAAACTTTGTTGTCACTTAGCAATGGAATGCGCTCTTTCACTACTTTTCCATTGCTAATGGGTGTTTGTTGTAGTCAGTGAGCTTCAAATCTTGAACTTTATTGGCTAGCTCTAATACTAAAGCGACTTTTGTTAAAGTAACATACGTTTCAAGAAGTAGATGAGACATCACCTCAAAAGAATATTACTTTTATAAAAGTCAAAATTATTTTTAACTATAAGTCTAGCCATAAGATTTAACGTCTATATCTTAAGTGTAGAATTCAGAAGGCTAGATAACCTTAACTGTGAAAGGAACTTTTTTGACGAGCAAAAAATATCGCATAAACTTAAGTAATTAGTATTTGTCTTAACAAATAGTTTTTCAATCTCCAAAGATCATATTATTTTATTAGTCAAAAAAGAGTGAACTGTTGTGACCCTAGAAGACTTTCACTTGGTTGAATGATCAACAACCCCCCCCCCCCCCACATCATAAACCCCCTCTGTACTGGTGCCATCAATGATCGCTTTTAAGTGACCCACAACTAGTGGTTGCCATCGTTCCGAGGAGCCTCTTTTCGTGTTGAAATTCTCATATCAGGTTGATCCCGGGAAAACGACATTAGTCATGTCAGTGCGGACAGCATCGTCCAGTTGGATTAAGAGTCATAACAGGAACTACGGTTGCACCTTTATGACTTGATCGCATACACTTGCCGCATGCTTAGCTTTAATCAGAAAGAAGGTTCTCCGCACCAAGATCTTGACTATTTACTATTAATTTTTTTTTCTTGAAAACAAAAGGACAAGCAGGGTCAAATCATAATTAAAAAGCAATTTTTGATACAACAAATGCCCTTTATGGTAAAAATGTGGATCTTCTACAATTCCCGATAATAAAAGCACTTATCAGGTAAAAACACAGAGAACATTGTTTATGCCTGGCTGTTTCCAATATCCAACAAAGTGGGCATTCTCCCTTCACTCAAGTTCCCACTTTTAACATCCCTATGTCTCCTTTTTTTTTTTTTTTTTCCGTCCATCGTCATGTTGTCTTCCTTTGAGGTACTATTGATCTTTTATAACAAATCAAAAGTCATCTCTGTGTCTGCAAATGCAAAGCGCAGAGGGGGAGAGGCAATGGACCTACATTACTCTCACTTTTTGGACAGAAGCTAGAAAATAGGGCAGCCTTTATTCCTTGTTTCTCGTGATACCCATCATTACTTTAGGTATATATGGTGCGTCTTTCCGCCGGTCCATTATATGGTCAAGGTAATTAATTATGTGTAGGAGATCCGTAGTGACTCCATCATACACACCAGTTGATTTTCACAAAAAAGATATATTCTAGGATAATTTTTTTTGTTGTGGTCGAGCCTAAAAAAGGTTTTTTCTACTGTTAAGTTCTATATCGATAATACATGAAATTTAAAATTAGTTCTTATATCTGACGGGTTTCTCCAACTTTTGAGCATACTTCTTTATAAGACATCAGGTTCAACATGATATCAGAGTTAGGCCATGTCGCCCCATTCAATTCAAATGGGACCACCTCTTATTCTCACGATTCATGCGAAGGTGAGTATTAAGTCCCACATCGACAATACATGTGTTTGAGATTGATTATTATATTTGGTGGGCTTATCTAACTCTTAAGTATGCTTTTTGGGTGGATACCAAGGTCAACACTACTTTCTATGATAAAAAAAATTCGGCTCAAACTCGTTACTAGTATTTTTAAAAGTTTTTAGAGTTAAAATGCTGCCACAAAAAGCTTTTGGCAACAAAATTTTTGTGATTGGATATGGGGTTTGGAGGAAGTTGCTCCAATGGCAAACAAGACTTTCACAAAGCTGCTTGCCATAAATTATGTCATTTTCCAACTGTTTTCCAAGTCTTGTAACCAAAAATTGGAAAGTTAGGGTTCGTTTGACAAAATTTTTTTTTTGGTTTTCAGTTTTTAAAGAGCAGCTTAATTTTTTTTTTTTTTTTATAAAAACAAGTGGGTGTTTGATAACCCCTTTTTTTTTTAGATTTTTTTTTGGTGTTTGGTAACCCTTTTTATTTTGACTTTTTTTGGTGGTTTGCGGTGGTGGTGGTGGGGTGTAGCGGTGGTCGACGGTGGTGGTGGCCGACGGCCGGAGGTGGCTGCCTGCAATCACCGGCGGTGGTGGCCGACGGCCGGAGGTGGCTGCCTGCAGTCACCGGCGGTGGTGGCCGGCGGCCGGAGGTGGTTGCTGGCAGTCTCCGGCGGTGGTCGCCTGAAGTGGCTGCCGGCAGTGGGAGGGTGGTGGTGGTGGTCTAAAAAAAAACTAAAAGTGAAAAAAAAAACATTTTTTGGAGTTTTTTTTTTTACTCTTCAGTTTAAAAGCTGGTTTTTTAAATTGAAAAAAAAATGGTTACCAAACGCTCCTTTTTTTTAAAATTTTTAAAACTGAATAAAAAGAGGCAAAAAAAGAGTATCAAACCTACCCTTAGTTTTCACCATTCGCTGAAGCTCTTGGGGTGGTTGCCTCGGGTGAGGCAGAATTTACGTCCTATTGTCATCAAAAGAGACGTTTGTAAACTTTTAGTCACAAAACAATCTAAATTTAGTCAGACCCATTGTTTATTCAAAATCTGACTGTAATCTCAAGACTATGTTCCAAATATAGAGTATCATTTAGATTCCAAGCATAATACAAGTGGAACCCTATATGAATGAACCAACTTCACTCGTACTCGTGAAGGATAAGCCAATGGGAAGTCACCCAAACTTTGTCAAACAGAAGTTCCCATACGAAAAGAACTCTGCATGGCGACAATTAGCTGTTCCGTCGTGAATGTAATACAATAAAATATCTGCACTACCCTTCTCTTGAACAACCGTAGGTCCCTATAATGGCATGGTACCAGAGGCAGGTTGCATATGTCGTATTTGGTTAAGAAGAAGAGGGAAAGTACCAAAGTGGTCTGTTTTTGACGTGACTTAGGTGATAAAATTCTCCTCAAAAGACAAAACATCTGTCTTATGTTACGTGTTAATTCAACTCAGTTTCGGTCTTTTTAACCACCAAATAAAAAAAAAAACGGAAGGTAAGATGGAAAGGACTAGAGTATTCCCCCTAGAAAGAAACTAACAAGCAGAGGACATGCACGTCCAGAGAGGTTAAACAAAAAGGGAATATATGGTCGTAATTTTGTACCATTAGAGCTTGCATGGAAGATGTCCGAAAAGAGAAGAGAGCATGCATCGAAATGGATTGTTGAAAATAACATGACCAGCTGCTGCCAACAATGTGATCAAAATCGGATCAAAATTTTCCTTCGCCAACCTACTAGTTGGGCAACCGTCCCATGAAACGAGTCACAATACGTTTCTTACTTTTTGGTGCTTCTCATGTCCCAACTCTATAGAGACGCGTCCAATAGAAACTAAAATAATGTCTTGTTCAAAGGGATGGATTGATCTAGTGACATACATATACTTGTTGGATCCTTTTCTCATTCATTTTCAGGGATGTGCATTGAAATACATACTCATGCGTAACGACGTGAGGACGAAATCCGATATCCGTTAAATATGATAAGGATAAATGACTTATATACGTGAATGAATACAGTCACCTAGTAACTTAAGTTTTTGGGTCAAGTTGGGTTGCATCATATACAGTTGGACCTTCCGGTGTAAAGCACCTCACACGAAGAGGATAAAAAGGAGTTGGGTACATATACCAATGGAGGAGATAGTCAGCGATATCAATTCATGGGAGTGGGTAAACACGTACAAATTAGAAGCACATATAATTTCAATGCGAGGGGGAGCTCGTGAATTGGTTAGTGTCACATAGGTGTAGAATGTTGGAATACTCGCATATGCCAATGAGGACGAAATCTCGCATCCATTGTTTATGGAAACGAACAATGACTCGTCTACATTAATGAACTCATCACCTAGTAGCTTAAGTTGCGTGAGCTTTTGAGTCAAGTTAGGCTTATTTAGACCTTAGCTTCCTTTATAAAGCAGCTCACGGCTACTCAGTTATATCCTAACATGGTCCCGTTGTAAGAAGCAGGCCTCTGGCATGACCATGCAAGGCCAGCTTGCAAGTGATGGCGTGGGCTACAATATGTTTGGCTATGAATTGAAATGCGCATGTTATAAAATTACATCTCAGACTTCACATTTTCAATGTCATGAACCCTAAGAAAAACGTGCCATGTTCTTCAACAATCCCTACGAATGACAGGCTACGAAGAATAAAATCCTGCATAAAATCTCAATAAGGTCCATTAGTAGGGTCCATATTCAATTGCCTATCAATGTCCAAAAGCAAAACGGTACCAGATCGCTGTTATCAATTGCTGAAATCGCCATGGAGATTAGAAGAAGGGCCCCATCATCATGGGCATCCCACGATCCTGTATTATACTCTTGTACCATGACTAACAAAGGAGTGTAAGAATCTGCCAGCTACCACTAATTATTGGCTCATGACATTCTTTCAGACAACACTTATTTACCGAAAACCTTAAGACAACACTTGATCTTTATCTTTGTTTTCTAAAATTTTCTTTTTACCGAAAATTTAAATATAAATAACCCTTTGGTAAGCACTTTGTGTTAACTTTGCAAGCTTAAGGTATGACCTATCTACTAAAGAGCATTTGAATGATGTGCCGCAAAGAATGTAAATTTAGGTTTCTTTTTTCTGGTTTCGAGAGAAACCCATATCGTGATTGTTTATTATGTTTGTGTGCGCGTGGGTGGGTATGTGTGAGAGGAGGGAGGAAGAAGAAAGTGAGACGCTTGAAGAACATATGAAAGTGACTTAAGAAGACGTGGACTAGCATTGGGGGATAACACTACCCCAAAATATTCCTTTCCCAAAAGGAAAATGGCAGCTTGTCCCAAATATTGAAAATGATACTGTTGAATATACCATTTAGTGCATCTCTGAACACTAATGCGATGTATATGAGACATTTCCATGCGCCATGTTACTTTCAGATCAAAGCTCAGATTCCCACGCCATGTACCTTGATGCACGCAATTTGTGTTTGTGGTTCCGGCTTGGTGTAGGTAGTAAAAATAGGCAGGCAAATATATTCGAGAGGGGTAATTTGTTTCAACCGAAAAATTGAGTTGTGATATTACATTATCTAGAATATAATTTGATATGATAGTTAAGTTGAAGGCAGCACAAATGAAGATCATCCGCTTTAGTACAGACATGCTGAAAAATAAAAGTACTGTCAAACGCGTTTGGCGATGAAATACATTTAACAATTAACAACACCAACGAAACACTTTAGGAACAAAAAAAGTGTCGCTAAAGCTGTTACAACATCACTGCAATACATCAGAAAATCCTGGTGGCCAAATCCATGTAAAAGAAAGTAGAAACAGAGAATCAAAGTAAAGTCTAAGCTCATCATCTGGCATTCACCCTCTACTGAGGTTTCCCGGGACAAGGGCAAGATATGCCAACAAGAACATTCTCAGATAGTCTAAATGAGACTGCTGACACCTTCATTTGAGCTCCTTTGTTACCGCACCACACCAATTCCTACCGATCCAATGAAAGCCGGCCGAGCCCCAACAAAAGTAAGAGTTAGCCTGTGCCCAGGGTCAACGTCCTACCGAGTATCCGGAGAATGAGAACCGGGCTTGCTTTTATAAACTAGCTTACTAAGCTTGAGCATTTCTATTAGGCCAACCTGCGCTAAAGGCCCTTTCCAATCACCACTTTCTTCCAGAACCAAGTTCGCTATCCCTAGCATTCATACGTACCCTCTAACTATCAAGCCTCGCAGGGCCTGGGTCACAAGGAATTCGCCCAATTCAAGCTTAATCTAAAATAATCGGTACCATAGATAGTACAAGTGTAGTAGCTCCCGGATCTGACACCAGACCTTAGGACTCTATTTAATAGAACGACGTGATTGATCATTCCTCACCTATAGTGACTATCTGATGTTTTCTATACGCAATTCTTTCCGGCAATAAGTAAATGAAATTGGCATTATCGGTTCAATTCTCTAGCGATCTCTTATACTGTCACACGCAGTGTTATAAGAAGCGCGCCTAGGTGCAAGGCGCGCTAAGGCTCACTACTCGCTTCTCGCTTAGGCCTAGCCTCAGCGCGTTCAAGAAGGCGCTCGCCTGGTGCGCCCAGGAGCAAAGGCGCAAGGCGCGTGGTTGGGCGGGAGGCGCACGTCTAGGCCCATGAACCATAGCCGTTGGATGTTCCATCATCTCTTTACCTAGGCCGTCGATTTCCTTTCACATTTTTACCAAGTCTTGCAATCATTTCAATTTTACAAGTCTAACACACTTGCACGGTAAAGCCTAAATTCAAAATCTCTAAATCTGTTTCACAACTCACGACTCAGGAGTCCCGACCACCACTCTGAAAGAATCTCACGCACGATCGCCGCTTGCCCTTCCCGTCGCCGCCGCCGACAGCCTTGCTTCGATAGTCACATCGCCTTTCCCGTCGCCTCCAACGGCCTGTTGCTCCGGCCGCTGCTCCAGTCGACACTGCCGCTGTTTCTCTTCGCCTTGCTGCTCGGCTGCTCCACCGAAGCAGCTTCTTACTTGCACCAGTGCCCCTGCTGGATCGTTACTCTCTTCCACTCTCTGCTTCAGTAACCCTGCCATTTCATATGTTTCTGCTGCTACAGTGCTACCTCAGTTTCTTCTCTCCTCATTTATGTTTGGTTTAGGCTGTTTAGCTTTAGTGGTCGCTCAATGTTTTACCTTCCAATTTGGACTACGCATAAACTGTCCTATGCGGAGTAACTGCATTCCTTCTTTATGCTAAGTTATGTGAAGATTTTGTGCAGCTAACTAACTGTATTCCTTCTCTATGTTGAGTTACGTGAAGATTTTGTGTAGCTAACTTCTGCTTGCACATTCTGTTTAGAGTGTTTTACTTGACCGGCTATTGTGTAGCTTTTCTCGGTGTTCATTATTACTTGTTTAATTGCTTTTTGTGCTGTAGGATAATTTCAAGGTTTTTGAGCTTCATTCATGACTAAGATTTTGTTGACTTGGTGCTACTTTTGTACAGTTTTTAGCATAACAACTTAATTTTGGGATCCGTGGACTACCATTATGAGAGTAGAGAAATGCAATTGTTCTATTGGATAGTGGCACAACAGTCTAGTTGTACAATGGTGTCAGAATTTATAAATTTCAATTGTGCGGCGGTGGATGAAGAAAGAGAATAAACATGACAGAATTGGGTTTCTTTTGTATAAAGCCAAGTGGTTTTTTTTTAAACAGCTATTCATGTGTCTAAAATTTACAAATTGGAGCTCAAACTGTGGTCTTTTTTTAACGGCGAGGCAAGTAGCAATGTTTTGAAAATTTTTTTACTTAATTTTATTGTTTTATTTTACTATCATTTATTTATTTTAATATTGCGCCTTGCTTCGAAAAGGCGTGCGCCTGGACCTTGTGCCTAGGCTCCGGGGACTCTTTGCCCCTTAAGTACGCATGCACCTTCAACATCACTGATCACACGTCCATGCCCCGCCTAGAAAAGGATATTTTATGTGAATGCAAAGCGGTGGATCAAATATAAGCTCCATGATACTTATTCGAGATGAACACAAATGCCAACAAAATGTCAAATAGTTTTGATGTTCATCTACTAGATCTCTCTAGTTCTTGCTCGACAATTTTCTTTTAACTCCACGCGAATACTAATTGTGAGGCTCACCTTCAGTGGGCATCTTCATGCTTCACCTTTTACTTTAATAATAATGTGACGTAAGAAATCAAGAATTGAGAAAATGATTATATTGAGCAATTTAAAGTTGATGACAAAAAATGATGATGTTAAAATACTGGGC
>JAVXUP010004888.1:0-24818 GCA_033070095.1 Escallonia herrerae | reverse complement strand
GCCAGAACCAGGGGGAAGACTTGAATAAGTATGTGCATCGTTTTCATCTTAAGTGCCTTGAGTGCACAGATTTCAGCAAAGACGAAACGTTGGTTCCCATATGCATCAAAAATATGATTGACGTCTACCGAGTGCATATCGAGAACCTACAGTTAAGGTCATGGGGACACCTCAAGGAGGCAGCCCGACGAACTTACGAGACAGTTGGTCCTGTCAAGTCATGGAAGCCTCGACCGCAAAGTACGCTGTTGGCCTCAGCAGATGCACCTATCACTCAACGTAGCAACGACAACAACAACTATGCAGGCTTCAAGCGTCAGCTTCCAGATGTGAACCAAGGCTCCGACAAGCGAAGGCAACAAAGACCCGCACCTAACTATCCCTGTGACCTGAATACAGTGAAGGAACTCTTGGCCGAATGGGTGGCGCATGACAAAAATTTCCAACTGCCACCAATGCGGACCAATATCACAGACGAAGAAAAGGCCAGGCCCACCTACTGTCCTTTCCATCGAGCCCTTGGCCATCCGCTCAAAGATTGCAATGCACTGCGAACCATCTTTGCAAGGAAGGTAGCGTCGGGCGACCTGCAGCTACGGAAAAATAACGATGTGCGCAAAGATCCCTACCCACCGCATCGCAACAGTAGGGAGCACCAGGCCCTTATGGCTGTCACTGACCATGTCGAGCCTGTAATCCACGAAGCCCCGGCAGAGCCCACACTGACCCTCGTGCCTCCTCCAGCTAAGCAGTCGATGCCTCCCCTTCGACAGATGACGAAGATCAAAAGTTTTTTTGATGAAATGGGGTTTTCACCCGCCGCCCGGACTTACCTTTCCAATTGCCTGCTCGAGGTCACCACCGGCCTCGGTTCCGAATGCTTCGCCGCCCAGGCTGAATTACGTCACATCCCCTCTACGGCCTTAGTCTTCTCGGATGAAGACTCGCCGCCGATCGAGCATCACAATCGGCCGCTGTTTTTAGAGTGTACTGTTAATGGCACGGGCTTCCGTCGTGCCTTGGTTGATTGCGGCGCCTCGATCAACATCATACCCCTCATCACCCTGCAACAGGCCGGCATTCCCCCAAGGAAAATCATCCGTGACCCCGTCAATATTACCGGCTTTGGACAGGGTCCTCAGTCGACCCTCGGCCATATCACCATCGACCTCATGGTCGGAACTGTCCGTCGCGACACTACTTTTCACGTAATAGACAGCGAGTCTGCCTTTCACCTCCTGCTCGGGAGACCATGGATCCACGACAACAAGGCCGTTCCCTCAACATACCATCAATGTGTGAAGCTGGTCGCCGGTTCTACGGGACATGAGGTAGCAATGACAATCCCTGCAACCAAAGCCCCCTTTGAATGCGCCGAGTCTTATTTCGCCGAGGCCTCCTTCTTCACTAATTTCGCCGAGGATGGGGAGAATGCTACTCATGTACATTCTACCAGGCTGCCGACCTGGGATGAGCTGTGCGGGGACAAGCTTCCCAAGGACAAAACCGGGAGAAGTAACAAGAATAATGGGTCAACCCCACCGCTTCCGCCTGCTGCCACGACCAATTCCCCCCTTCTTCCCCAAGTCCAAGAAGCAAAAGGCTGAGCCGGCCTTTCGACGTATCGTCAAGGACGGCAAGATCATCTATCAATTATGACGGTATGCAGGGGCTCCAGGCGGTCCCTCCTCAGACCCCCTCGACCCCGACCCCCTTGGAGAGACTGAATGGTGCCGCACGGCCGAGCATTGCCAGCCAGATCCTGACCTCACCCCCGGCGCGGCACCACCTTGCTATGAGGATGGCCCTCGACCTCAGGCTGAAGATATTGAAGAAATCAACCTGGCCGACCCGGGCGAAGAACCGCGGCACACCTACATTGGCACAAAACTCGCCCCCGGCCGAAGAGAGGAATTGGTTTCCCTCCTACACGAGTATCGTGATGTCTTAGCATGGAGCTACAATGAGATGCCCGGACTGGATCCTGCCTTAGTCACACACCATCTCAACATTGCTACCGGATCTATCCCTAGCCGACAGCACCCGCGGACATTCCGCCCCGAGCTCGAATTGAAAATCAAGCAAGAGATTGAACGCCTCCTGCGCGCAGGCTTCATCGAACCTATCACTCACCCTATTTGGCTGGCTAATGTCGTCCCTGTACAAAAGAAGAATGGCCAAGTCCGCGTCTGTATCGACTTTCGGGACTTGAATAGGGCGTGCCCCAAGGACGAGTTTCCACTACCCAATATCGACATGCTCACGGAGGCCGCCGCCGGATATGAAACTTTATCTTTCATGGATGGGTTCGCAGGTTATAATCAGATTCGCATGAACCCCGACGACAGCGCCAAGACAGCCTTCCGCACTCCTATGGGTAATTTTTGTTGGAAAGTTATGCCTTTCGGCCTCAAGAATGCGGGTGCTACGTATCAAAGGGCTATGACAGCAATATTCCATGACATGATACACCATACTGTGGAAGACTATGTCGACGATCTTATTATCAAATCCAGGAAGGAAAGTGATCACCTCACCGACCTTCAAGCGGTCTTTGATCGTTGCCGCCAGTATAACATGCGGATGAATCCATTGAAATGTGCCTTCGGAGTCTCCTCCGGCAAGTTCCTCGGGTTCTTGGTCAGTCGACAGGGCATCGACGTTGACCCCTCGAAAGCAGCCTCCATCCAAGAAATGCCCCCCCCCAAGAACACAAAGCAACTGAAGAGCTTCCTCGGCAAGGTCTCTTACCTCCGACGCTTCATACCCGCACTGGCCGAGCTCATTACGCCATTTCAACACTTGACGCGTAAAAGCGCACCGTGGAATTGGGGCGCGCCCCAACGGCAAGCATTTGAACAGATTAAGGCGGTCCTCATGTCACCGCAAACCATGGTCGTACCACAACGGGGCATCCCACTCCTACTCTACCTGACTTCCACACCCAGATCCATCGGGGCTTTGCTTGCCCAAGAAGTCGAAGGTGTCGAGCGTCCTGTTTATTACCTCAGTAGAGTGATCAGAGGGCCCGAAGCCAACTACTCCGAGCTCGAGAAACACTGTCTAGCCTTGGTGTACGCCTCACAGAAGTTCAGACATTACTTTCTAGCGCATCAGATCACACTCGTCACCAAGGCTGACCCGCTCCGTTACATGCTTACACGTCCCGCCCTGTCTGGCCGACTCACACGGTGGTTGCTGCTGTTGGCCGAATTCGGTTTATCTATCAAGAATCCTACAGCTCTGCGGAGCCAAGCACTCGCAGACCTCCTGGCCTTCTTCCCACGCCAACAATGTGAACCGATATCGGATCAACTGCCGGGGGAGGAGACAGCCCTCATCACCGACATCGATGGACTGTGGACGCTTGAATTCGACGGCTCTGCCACTAGCAAAGGCCCCAATGGCACGCCCCTCCGGCAAGGGGGTGCCGGCATAGTCTTGCGGGCACCAGACGGTGTTACCACTTCATTATCCTTCAAACTTGCATTCCCGGTGTCTAACAACGAAGCTGAATACGAGGCACTTGTCATTGGCCTCATGATCGCCGTCAGTATGGGGGCTAAGGCGCTGTGTGTGAAAGGAGATTCAAATCTGGTCATGAAGCAGGCGGACGGGGAGTTCGCGGTCAAAGAACCAGCCTTGGCACCTTATCGTGCCTTGGTGCAACACTTGGAAGGAAGACTCGGTCATGTCCAGTATGAACATCACAATAGGTGCCACAACAGACATGCGGACTGCTTGGCCACGATCGCGTCAAAGATAGAGGTCGATGGTGAACAACGGATGCTAACCATCGTCAAGAGAATGGAACCATGCACAGCACTGAACCTAGTCCCGAGGGACGTTACTGCGGACGATTGGAGGCAACCTATCATCGACAAACTTAAAGCGCCATCTCTTGCTCATGCCTCCACCCTTACAGACTTTTCAATGATGGGAGATGTCTTATACAGGCGGTGTCCCGGAGGCACTCTAGCAAGATGTTTGGCACCGGAAGAGGCAAAACACAAATTACAGCTCGGCCACCAGAAGTGTTGTGGCCTCGACGGTCCCCCTCTGTATCGTCGCCTCCAGCGTATGGGATTATATTGGCCATCCATGGCCAAGGACGCCTCGGATATACAAAAGGATTGTCCCGAGTGCCTGTATGCACCCGACGGTGCCGAAGCTCTTGTCATTGACATCGAGGGTGACTGGCGCCAGCCTTTCATCCAGTATCTATCCCACGGGATTCTACCACCTGACCGCGGCTCAGCACGATCCATCAAGCGCAAGGCAGTCAGGTATTTTGTGACGGAAGGCGAGTTATTTCGCAAGGGATTTTCGGGACGCACCCTGCGATGCTTGCAAGGTGCCCAAGTGGTCAAAGTCATTAACGAAGTACACAATGGTGATTGTGGTGAACATCAAGGCTCCCAGAAGCTGTATGCAGAATTACTAAGATTGGGGTATTATTGGCCGACTATGGAATCCGACTCCATCTCGCATGTCCGACGCTGCCAACCCTGCCAGCGGCACGCCGACAGGATACACTCGCCAGCATCCGACTTGCACATGATCTCAGCACCTTGGCCATTTCATTCTTGGGCCCTCGACCTCATCGGCCCCATCCACCCGCCGTCCAGAAGCCATTCATGGATCATGGTTGCTACTGAACGCTTTACGAAGTGGGTTGAAGCCGTACCTCTGCGGAGAGCCACGGGAGGTGCCGTTTCCAACTTCTTACGCGACGTCATCTGTCGTTTCGGCATCCCTCGATGTATTATATCTGACAATGGCACCCCATTCATTAACCGAGAGGTTCGAACTCTCATGGAAAGGTACAACATCAGCCATGCCACATCAACTCCCTATTACCCGCAAGGTAATGGTCAAGCTGAAGCGTCCAACAAGACTTTGCTACGAGTATTATCGCGAATGGTGCATGACGCCGACCGGTCGTGGTCCGAACAACTGAATCTGGCACTCTGGGCCTACAGAACATCCATGCACACAGCGACAAAGGCCACGCCTTTCTCTCTCGTCTACGGGGACGAGTGTGTGGTACCTGCCGAGATCGCAGAACCATCGGCTCGACTTTCCCTAAGCAGCAGTCTCGGAGATGAAGAAGCCCGGCTCGCGGCACTTGACGGCCTCGACGAACGACGAGCCACGGCCCTGCGCCGCATGAAGAAGTATCATGAGCAGCTTACGAAAGCTTATGGGAAGACCGTCAAGCCACGTTCGTTTATCGAGGGCGACCTTGTTCTTCAAGCCGCCAAGCATGTGCGGGCCAACATGTCAGCTCCTAAATTCACGCCAAACTGGGAGGGCCCTTTCACGGTGCACGAAGCCCGCACTAATGGCTCGTACCTCCTGCTCAACCACGACGACGGTCAGGTCTCGGCCCCCATCAACGGCCGCTACCTGAAGAAGTATTATGTGTAGTCGCGTCATAGAACGCGCCCTCGTAGCATTTTTGTACATGCGACATTGCTTGCAGACTTGTATTTTTTTGTTGATCTGTGTAGCGTTCTACACTAGTCATGTAATGGTGTTTTGTACCGCGTCCTATCAATACAAAGTCATGCTGTTACCTCAACTTCTGCCCAGCTGGCACTCATTCTCAACCTATGCTTCCTAAGTCACTTTCTACGAGCGGGAATGGGAGAGCATTCACAAGTAACCGAAACAAGCAAGACATTCAAAAAAAAAAGAGAGAAAAAAGAAGAGAGCAACCGAACATAACATACAATAAGCCGAGACCATCGAAAATATGTACATATACATCAAACGTTTACTAGCCGTCGTTAAGCACTACAACTACGGCAAAGTAACATACAAGCTAGGAAAGTCTAGACAACAGCGATGCAACTGGGTGGGAGCTGAATGCCTGAAGTACCTCCCGCTCCGCTTGTACCTCTGACCATCCAGCATCAAGCTCGGCCTGTCGCCCTAACCGCTCTGACTCCCGCCCGTCCACCTCACCTCGCCGCCTCTGTAGATCGGACAACTGCCTCTGCAAATCGACAAGCTGTCTCTCTATCTCTGCCACCTGCATGTCAATCCCGGCCAACTCTGCCGTGATCTCTGACCGCTCTGCCTCTAATCCTGTGCGGCGCCGCTCCAGCAACATCTCCCGCATAACCACGACTGCACGCCTCTCATCCATATCGTGGCTGACGCTCCTCGATCTAAAGAAATCTGCTAGCCAGTCCAGCTGCATACCTAGCGATGTGAACGGAGCGAACTCTGAAAGCGACCGAGCAACGAACTCTGCAGTCCAACCCGACGACGGCACACTGGCGAACGGCAGCAACCACTCCATAAACCCTGCAGACACCCACATCCGTAGTACTGGGTTCTCTACCACCACGCTCTCGAATGTCTGCGGGAACGCTGCCTTCACCAGTTCTAACCGGCGCACAGTCTCCGCCGGTAGCTGGAGGCCCCCCCAAGCTGCCACATCCACCTGACCGCTCGAGGATCCTCTACTCATATCTCCGACTGTCGCGCCACTGCCGCCCGCTGCAGAAATCTCCGACATCCCACCCGCCCTCTGCGCCCCAATCGTGGCTGAGTGCATCGCCAGAAGAGTAGCTCCGACCTCAACCACGGACTCCGGCAATGTGTCATGCCGTCGCACCACCACGGCCTGAACCGGTGTCTCTCGCTCACGAATCGAGGCAGCAACAACAGACTCAGGCTCCGCCATTTCGCCACCATCACCTCCCACAACCTGCGTCTCCATGCCTGTCCACCAGTCCTCGTCAATGTCGAACATCACCGTATCGCTCCCCTCTCCGCCGTATAGTGCCCCCACCGTTTCCTCAGTAGCAGGCAATGGGCTCACCCTCCTCGGCACACTGGCCGTCAATAGCTCAACGGCCTCGGTCTCGTCACTGTCAACTAATCTGCCGGCCTCGGCTGCCATAGCCTCCTCGCCTGCGATCTCAGTCTCGGCCTCGCTCCCCCCGCGACCGCCTCTTCCTCGTCCCCCTGGCAAAACCGCTGTCAGTTCACAGATTATGAGCAATATGCAAACCATATTTATACGACAAAAAGAAAGGACAGAAGCAAACCTCAGAGTCTAGCTCCTCTAATACGTCGCGCGGCCTCTTCGCCCCTGATAGGTGTGGGGCTGAGGTACCAGCACTAGCCTGACGAGCTGTCTCCATCATCCCCACTCGCAATGCCGACAAGGGCCCCTTGCCGGCCCCCGGCACCCTCGGCACCTCGGCAATAGGCTCCTCCCCACGGTCCTCCCCGGGAGCCGCGTCCCCCAACTCTACGGCATCCTCCTCCGCCTCCCTCTCCGAGCTCGGAACAGAACTCCCGGTCACCAGTGACAGCATCCCGCACTGCCTCGCGACTGTGGCCGATATCAAACTCAGGGCTCGGTCACATGCGAACACATCTACCTGTCGACGTGTGCCTGACGGCTGTGCCAGCCATCCGGCCCAGCTCCCTCGCAGTCGCTCCCACCAATGCGCATAATCCGCGGTCACCGCCCCTGCCACCTCTGTCCCTGGCTGCCTCCACTCTGTCGTCGGTGCCGGCCACTCGCGGGCTCTGTCATATAGTGTATACCCAAAAGCCGTCGCCACACTCCAAGGGCTGTCATAACCGCATGGGGGCTCTAGATCGTACCCGAACGCCAACGACAGACGGTCCGGGCAATACCTCGCCACATAATAGCAGCACTCGGCGGGCTTCCCGCCATCATCTGTCAATACCGGAAGCCAGCCGGGAAAATACGCGACCAATAGCGCCAGCTGTCCTGGCGCTAGCTCGCCTCTCCGGCTCAGATCTGTCGTCACCTCCTGCACGTGCAGCCATGGCGGCGTACCATATGACGCATGCATCTCCATATAGGGCCGTCGCTCACATTCCCCCCGTTTGTCTAGAATCTGTGCCAACGGGCACCCCGGCCTCCTGATGCCTGCCCAAGCAAAAGCCCGAGACCCGCTACACCACAACGCCACCTGCCGCGACCTGCCTGGACGGGTCACTGTCCCCATCGTCGGTGACGGGTGTGCGAGTGGGTATCCGTCAGGACGGTACCCTGGAAAGCACTCGTACAGGTACCTCTGCAAAAACATCCAGTCCACGTATGTCGCCACCTGATACCGACCATACGACCGCTTCACGTCATTCACGAACTGATCTAGCCGCGAGTATAACGTGCCCAAGTACACCGGAGCCAAGCCGACCCGCCTTCCCTGCGCCATCCTAATGGCCAAGGGAAACACCCTCGGGGAAATGCCATCCTCAGGTGTCCCCTCAAACACAAACCTGCAAACAACGACCGGCAACATATGTCAGTTTGACGTTTTACAGGGCAAGCAGGACATACGATATATTCACAAATAATCACACGACAGTACAAAATTTACCTCGATAAGAACATCGCCAAAAACGCCACCAACTCGTACCGATCGCTGCCATGATACGGACCCATCACAAACTGGGCAGCATTGCCCAACTTCTGGCCTGTCCTCGCCTGCGGCGTGCCGTAGAACTGGCGCAGCCACCCACCGTACGTCCCCTTCCGGTGCCTCTTCGTCTCCGCCAAAATGTCCAGTAGCTGCGTCTGCAACAACCGCTCCTCCCCGCTCAGCCGGGTCACCCGTGCATCCACCTCCCCGTGTATCGGCAGCCCTGTCAGCATCAACACATCGAGTAACGTCGGCCCGATCTCCCCGAACTCGGTCACGAACGTATGCGACTGCGTGCTCCATCTTGCCAGCAATCGGGTCATCCCTGGCGTATCCCTATATAACTCCACCCCCCTCGCCGTAACATTGATCGCCGGTAACAGCCCTAGTGCCTGCAACACCTGCGCCCTCACCGGTGTCTCCAACATATGCTCACACCAAAAGTCCCACCCTACCGGCATCGCACTATGGCCCTTGAACATCACCGGCGACCAAGGTATGTCCTCTCTCCCAATCAACAATGCCGGTACATACCTCGGCGACATCACAGGCGCCTCCGCCGGGCTCGGCGCGCGAAGGTAGGGTGACGACAGCCGAGGCTCCTCTCCCATCGACGGACCACCCCACGGTGTCCTGAACGCTCCGTCTGCCACACGAATGGCCAACTCCCTCCACAGCTCACGGTCCGGTACACACGGTACTACTCCCCTCACCCCCAGCAATGTGTTTGTTTTATCTGGCTCCGGATCGTAGGACCTCCTACCGCCATCATCAAAGGTCAATGGCACTGCCGCCTCGACACCCACTGACGGTGTGGCCTCATCGACTGGCGGCGCCGGCACAGGTACAGTCATCATATCCCGCGGCGGTCGCGATGTACCCGTCGCGGCCCCTCGCGGCTTCGCCCACATCTTCTGCCGAACTTTTTTCGCTGCTGGCGTCGCTCCGGGCTGTGAGGATGGGACTTGGGCCTGTCGGACAACCTGCGTGACCGACCCCCCGTGACTGGCCGACCCCCCATGTGCGGCCGACCCCCCGTGGCTGGCCGACACCCCATGCGCGGCCGACCCCTCTCGCTGGGCCGACCCCCCTTGCCCGGCCGATCCCCCTCGCTGGGCCGACCCACCCCGTCCGGCCGATCCCCCTCGCTCGGCCGACCCCTCTCGTGCGGCCGACCCCCCGTGGCTGGCCGACCCCCCATGCGCGGCCGACCCCTCTCGCTGGGCCGACCCCCCCTGTCCGGCCGACGCCCCTCGCTGGGCCGACCCCCCTCGTACGGCCGAGCCCCCGTGGCTGGCCGACCCCCCTCCCCTCGCAGAGCCACCAACTGGCCGACCCCCTGGCCCCGACTACCCCTCGCCCAATTCTACCTCTTCTCTCACCATCCCTTTTTCTCTCTTTCTTTCTCTCTCTCTCTCTCTTGCGTAGGCACAAATGGCGGTGCCTCCGCCCTGCCCCCCTCCGCTCCTTATATAGGGGTGGGCAATTTTCTTTTCTTTTTCTTTTTATTTTTTCTCTTTCTTTCTTTCTTTTTCTATTCTTTCTTTCTTTCTTTTCTTTTTCTTTCTTTTTTCCTTTACTTTACGCTCCCGTCCGCCGGCGCCTCGCCACAGTTTGTCGACCACGCGCCGTCACCGCTATGACCGCAGTGCGCACTCGCGCGCCACCTCCACGACCTTCGTCGCACGCATTCACATGACAGCTCCGCGACAGGCCCCGTCGCCCGCGTGCCATCTCCTTGAACCGCGTCGCTTGTGCCAACTCATCGTGCTCTTTACAACGCGCGCTCAACGCCAATGGTCACTTGATGCACTACCGCGACGTTCGTCGCCGCGCCCGTGCGCCATTCTCATCATGCGTGCCCTCGGCACCAACTGTAGCTCCGCGACGTTCGTCGCCGCGCCCGTGCGCCATCTTCATGATACGTGCCCCCGGCACCAAGTATAGCTCCGCGACGTTCGTCGCCGCGCCCGTGCGCCATTCTCATCATGCGTGCCCCCGGCACCACGTATAGCTCCGCGACGTTCGTCGCCGCGCCCGTGCGCTATTCTCATCATGCGTGCCCTCGGCACCAACTGTAGCTCCGCGACGTTCGTCGCCGCGCCCGTGCGCCATCTTCATGATACGTGCCCCCGGCACCAAGTATAGCTCCGCGACGTTCGTCGCCGCGCCCGTGCGCCATTCTCATCATGCGTGCCCCCGGCACCACGTATAGCTCCGCGACGTTCGTCGCAGCGCGCCCGTGCGCTATTCTCATCATGCGTGCCCTCGGCACCAACTGTAGCTCCGCGACGTTCGTCGCCGCGCCCGTGCGCCATCTTCATGATATGTGCCCCCGGCACCAAGTATAGCTCCGCGACGTTCGTCGCCGCGCCCGTGCGCCATGCTCATCATGCGTGCCCCCGGCACCACGTATAGCTCCGCGACGTTCGTCGCCGCGCCCGTGCGCTATTCTCATCATGCGTGCCCTCGGCACCAACTGTAGCTCCGCGACGTTCGTCGCCGCGCCCGTGCGCCATCTTCATGATACGTGCCCCCGGCACCAAGTATAGCTCCGCGACGTTCGTCGCCGCGCCCGTGCGTTATTCTCATCATGCGTGCCCCCGGCACCAAGTATATGCTTCGCGACGTTCGTCGCCCCACCACTTTCATGACATGTGCTCTGGCACCATGTATTGTCCCCGCGACAATCGTCGCCATGTCCATGCACCACGACCATGTTACAAGCCTCCGGGCATAACACCCGTTCACCACACCATGCGCCCCCGCCATGGGCATGGAAGACCTTCAACCCACTCTCTAGAGTGTGCGGCATTCTGGAGGCTCCGCTCGTAGTGCTCCTGCACGAGGACCCCTCCCTGCGGCATGGGCTGAGCGCCAGCACGGGCTAGTGCCATCACTGGCACAATCAACTACGGGATGGGCTCACAACCTGGAAGCCATCGCCGGCACAATCAAACTACGGGATGGGCTCACAACCTGGAAGCCATCGCCGGCACAATCAAACTACGGGATGGGCTCACAACCTGGAAGCCATCGCCGGCACAATCAAACTACGGGATGGGCTCACAACCTTGAAGCCATCGCCGGCACAATCAACTACGGGATGGGCTCACAACCTTGAAGCCATCGCCGGCACAATCAACTACGGGATGGGCTCACAACCTGGAAGCCATCGCCGGCACAATCAACTACGGGATGGGCTCACAACCTTGAAGCCATCGCCGGCACAATCAAACTACGGGATGGGCTCACAACCTTGAAGCCATCGCCGGCTCAATCAAACTGCTACACGGGCTTAGCGTCATCGCCGGCTCCATTACCAGGAACCTTGGCCCCCGCAGCAACAGGGGCTGTAACCACATCGTTTATGCATGCGACGCCCGCTCGGGTTGCCCCTCCGCGCCCGCCGCACGCAGGGGGCTTATGTTCATACCCTATTCTGGTCGCACCCCAAGACCCGCCAAGGGACCCACTTTGCACGACACATCACCCAGTCAGCGGTCAACTTTTCAACGCTCGAGGGCCGGTCAAAGCAACGCATGCTCAAGTCACGTGAACCATTCGTGAAGCGACTTCGGCGTGCCTTCCACCCCAAGGGGTCGGCCACCCCAAGGGGTCGGCCTCCCCCAAGGGTCGGCCTCCCTTGGGGGTCGGCCACCCCAAGGGGTCGGCCACCCTCGGGGGGTCGGCCTCCCTCTAGGGTCGGCCTCCCCCAAGGGGTCGGCCACCCTCGGGGGGTCGGCCTCCCTCTAGGCTCGGCCTCCCCCAAGCGTCGGCCTCCCTTGGGGGTCGGCCACCCCATGGGGGTCGGCCACCTGCCTTGAACACCGACGCCGTCACCTTTGACCCCACCCCATTGTCACGACGACCGTCGCTCGCGGCCGCACTCCGCCATAGTCGCGACAACCGTCGCTCTCGGCCGTGCCCCTTCGTCGCGATGACCGTCGCCCGTAGTCTCGATGACCGTCACTTGTGGCCGCTCTGTCGCCATGACAACCGTCGCTCACGGTCGCGCGCCATCCACGCAACGACCCTCGTCGCTCGGAGATCACTCTGCGACCCTCGTCGCCCGCACTCAACCGCGCCCCATGCGCTGCAATCATGTTATATGCTTACGGGATAGGCTACTCCTCCAGGACACTATCTCCGCCAGGGTGCCTGCGTGACTAGCCTACGTGCTCTGGCACTGGGGGCTCGCGTCGGCACCCCTAAGGACTATGACCCCCGGGTCACTCGGAGACGGGAGCAGGTCTTCGGAAGGGCATCTTGCCTAGTCCACCTGGCAGCTGGGCGTCGGGTCTTCCCCGCCGCTGCCAGACCTGTGGGATTCAGTAAGGGCTTGGACTGGAGGCTGGGGCAACGGGCTACTCTGACCATGCTACCGCGGCATGATCAGTCTCCTCAGACAGGCAGAGAGATGTTGCAAGGGCAGGGCAGCACGAACTTAGGAACCGGCAGTCCAACGAAGGGTCAGTGCGTTGGCCCCCTGGTGACGTGTCGTTCCCAGGGGGCGACACATGTCAACTTATGACACATGCACATTTTTGCCTATAAATAGTGGACTTTGGAGCTTTTTCAAGGATCTGATTCTCATTTGGACTTTTCACTTTCTCTCTCTAAAGGAAACATTCTCTCTGGAATTCTAGTGAGAGAAATATACTTGAACTCCCGTCTACGGACCCTGGACGCCATACCCTCATTACGGACTGCAGACTGTCGGTCCTGTTCATCGTCACCTTGCCTGCGCAGCACTGCCACCCCTCACGACCTGTCTGGGGAGCCTTGTCCTCGGCCCTTGCGCCGTCCTTGCTGTCTCCCACGTTGCCTACCTGGAAGCCAACTCAGACCGCATCCTTTGTGGCACCTCCACGTATCATCGAACCATTTCCGGCACCATCAGCGTTCAAAGACAATATGAGAGTGGAGTTTTACCTTACCTTAAATCGTACAAAAACAATATTTTGAAATAGGTTCCTCTGTTAAACTTAGATCACATAATCGTATACCGACGAAACAACTCATTTAACCTCGCATATCCTATTGCACTAATTATATCAACCCAAGTGAGGTATAAGAACCGGCCAAACTTATTCTAGTCTCTAAAAAATAGATAACTTATTTTTAAAAGCACCTTGGTTTAATTTGAAGCATAAATCGTCGCTAAAGCACTGCTATTTATAATTCGGTTTCACCTTTCATAAATAATATTCTATATAATATATATAATAAGTGAAGCAAGAGCTTCTTTGCGTAACACATCATCGTAGAGATAGTTTCTTTACTTGACAGATGATCATATTATGTTTCCAATATCAAATATAACTATAACCATTATAAGTGTTACTAAAGGTCCAAAATACTATCTTGAATGGAATCCTTATTTATTGATAAGTTAATTTCTATACTAATAAGCCTTATATAACTAGAAAGTAAATTCTAAACGTTCTGAAACTCTAACTAATTAATGGATTAACTTATTAGGACATAATTTTGAGTATTATTTCCTCAAAGACACTCTTCAATATGAATAAAAATTCATATATCTAAAAAACAAAAATAATATTATCATGAATGAGATCTTTATTTATTGATAAGTTAATTTTCATATTAGTAAGTCGTATACGGTTAAAAATTTAATTCTAAACATTTTGAAACTCTAACTAATTTTGTAAGTATCAATAAAGGTCTGAAATACTATCTTGGATGATGTCTTTATTTCTTCATAAGTTAATTTCTATATTAGTAAGTCTTATATGATTGAAAAAATAATAATCTAAACGTTCTAAAGCTCTAACTACTCAATGGATCAACTTATTAAGACTTAATTTTGAGTATTATATCCTCAAATCCACTCTCTGTGAATGTAAAAATTGACATATTTAACAAAAAAAATATTATCTTAAATGGGGTCCTTATTTATTGATAAGTTAATTTTTCTATTAGTAAGCCTTATATAGTTGAAAAATTAATTCTAAAAGTTTTGAAACTCTAATTAATTAATGAACTAACTTATTAGGACTTAATTTCAACTATTGTATCTTTAAAATTACTTTCTAATATGAATATACAAATTCATATATTTAAAAAAAGAAAATAAAATATTATATTTGTAAAAGAAAATAATTGAGGTTACAATTGAGATTGAAAAAATAAAAATGATGTAACAGTTGATTCATCTTTAGTTCATTTTATTTTAATGATGTAACAATTTATTCATCTTTAGAATCCTTTTGGTACAATAAAAAATATGACGTTATTTTCTATTTTTGTTGAGACCATACGACTAACAAATGACTATATAATTGTTATTAAGTAAAGTTAAAATAACAGTAAAGCTTATTCGTAAATGCGATAGTTGAAAAGGATTTAGAACTGTATAGTAAACATGTTAGTGTATATAATGGTGTGCAAATAATAGTTAAAATATGACCCTTATTTTTTAAGTTTATTTAATTTTGTTTCTAAAACTCTAAATTTCCTAATTTTTGGGATTTGAATTTGACTATCATGTTCATAAAACTAACTTTCTGATATAAAAACAAACAATCAAGTTTCTAGAAAATATAAATAACGTATGAGATTTAGAATACAAATTTATGTTACAGTTAATTTAAGTTTATGATTGAATAAATGTACATGTATTTACACATAACATAATCATTGAAAAAACATTATCGATATAATATATAAAATCAATAATCAAATTAGACGATAAATTTTTGCTTTGATAAGACAACAAGATCAACAAAGTAGCTATATAAGTATGAATGAAATTTCAAAAAGAAATCACATACGTGTTAGAAAAAAGGGTGCAATTAATTAGATCAAATTATTCTTAATTACTATATTTGAGAACATTTCAAATCTTTAAGATGCAAAAATATAAAATGTCATCAGATTATATTTTCAATGTGAAGTAAAATTATAAGTGTCTCTAAAGGTTTCAGATATTATCTTGAATAGGTCCTTATTTCCTGATAAGTTAACTTTCATATCAGTAAGCTTCCTTGAATATGGTCCTTATTTCTTGATAAGTTAAGTTTCATATCTGTAAGCTTTATATATTTGAAAAATTAATTCTAATCATTCTAAAACTTTAACTAATTAATGAACTAACTTATAATGACTTAGTTTTAACTATGATATCTATAAAACCACTCTCTAATACGAAAACTCATATATCTATCAAATGAAAATATATTTAACTTATAAGAGAGAAGAAAATGATGTTATAATTGAGATTGAAACAATAAAAGCAATGTAACAATTGATTCATATTTATTATATTTTAATATGTGTTAACCATAATATATGCTTACCGTGATCGCATAAATATTTATCAATATAGTATATAACTTCTAGAATCCTTTTGGTACTATAAAAAATTGACGCTTCCATTTTTTTGGGTGAGACCACACAACCATCAAATGACCGTATAATTATCATTAACTAAAATCGCAATAATGACAAAGTTTATTCGATTCGTACATCTGACAGTTGAAAAAGATTTAAAACTATATACTAAACATGTCAGTGTATCTAAAGATATGCAAATATCATTTTGGATGTGATCCATATTTTTAAGTTTACTTCTAAAACTCTAAATATGCTAATTTTTAAGAATTTGATTTTGACTATCATGGTCTTATAAGAAGAAAAGAAATCTTGTATCTAGAAAATAAAAATAACATATAATACTTAGAACAAAAATTTTATGTTACAATTAATTTAACTTTACTATATTTTACCAAATCTATATGTATTCACGCATAACATAATCATTGCAAAAAATTGATCTATGTAATAGGTAAAATCATTAATCAAATTATAGGATAATTTTTGGTTTGATAAGACCGCACGATCAATAAAGTAGTTGTTTAAACATAAATAAGATTTTGGAAAGAAATCACATAAGTATTAGAAGAAAAAATAAAGACGCAATTAAATCAAATTATTATTAATTACTATAGTATATTTTAGACATTTAAAACCTTTAAGATGCAAAAATATGATATGTCATCAGATTATGTTTTCAATATGAAATAAAATTATAAACATAATAAGTATCTTTAAAGTTCTCAAATATTTTCTTGAAGGGGTCCTTTATTTCTTGGTAAGTTAATTTTCATATCAATAAGCTTTATATGATTGAAAAACTAATTCTAAACATTCTGAAACTCTAGCATATTATAACTTAACTTTAACTATTGTATCCTTAAAACCATTCTCTAATATGAATATAAAAATTTATAGATCTAAAAAATAAAATTAACATTAAGAGAAATAAATGATGTTACAATTGAGATTGAAACAATAAAAGTAATATAACACTTGATATATATTTATTTTATTTCAGTATATGCTTGCCTAATCGATCTAAAGGTTTATCAATATAATATATAGCTTTTCGAATCTTTTGATAAAATAAAAAAAAATTAATTGTACTTTTTGGGTGGACGGCATGACCAACAAATCATTGTACAATTATTGTTAATTAGAATTGTAGTGAATATGAAACTTATTCGTAAATCTGATAGTTGAAAATGATTTAAAGCTATTTACTAAACTTATTAGTATCTTTAAGGGTATGCAAATATTATTGTTTTTAAGTTTCTTTAATTTTGCAAAAACTATGTGAGGGCTATATTAGGAAGCTTTATATGATGTGAAAATTAGTTCTAAAACTCTAAATGTACTAATTTACTATGATTTAATTTTGACAATCATGTCCTTAAAACTCACCTCTCTCATACAAAAAAAAAATAAAATCATGTATCTAGCATAAAAGATAATATTTGAGATTTAGTAGAAAAAGTGTTAATTTAAGTTTCTTATAATTTAATAAGTATATATGTATTTACACAAAACATAATCACTGCAAAAGTTATCTAAATAAATTAAAAGATCAATGATCAATTTACAGGTAATTTTTGGCTTTGATACGACCACACGATCAACAAGTGTCTATATCGCATATATGAGATTTTGAAAACAAATCACATATGCATTAAAAAAACAAGGTAGAATTAAATCAAATAATTTTTAATTACTATACTTTTAGAACGTTTGAAATCTTTAAGATGCAAAATTATATCCGGCTAACTCTACAAAACTAATGATTTATTAATTCATTTTTATATAGGGATCTTACATTCAATAAAAAAGACTTTTTCATTTATCCTTAGTAAAATTTTCATGAAAAATAAGATTAAATGGTAAATTTTAGACAAGTTATTAGCATTAAACTTAATTCTAATTATGATAGAATTGATTACAACTACGAGTGGTGACTGTTGTGCAAGTTCAATAGCAAATGGTTGATTAATCTCCGCTTTATAATATTAGCCTAATATGTAATACTATTTGTTATCTTTTTATAAGCTCGTTATAGTTATAGACCTGACATATTTTATTATAGATCGAAATGTTATATTATGTTGTGATAAATGAGTGTAGTTTATGAGAAAATATCATTGAATGCATTTAGTAGATATAGAAACTATAACTTGGTGATAAATAATAGTCATAAAAAGTGTGAAAACAATTTGAACACTCCAAAATAAGGACACGTCATGTTTATCAATTAAATATTCTTATTATTAGCATATTACATGAATTAAAGAAAAACATATACATGAAAATATTGGATATTATATAGTCATTCTATAAAATTTATTTTTGCAAAAAGTAATAACTTATTTGAAAGTGAAAAGGTTAAATTTGAAATGCAACTTTATTTCTTTTAAATTTCTACTTAATCGCTATAATAACCTCAAACACACACACACACACACACACACACACACACACACACATATATATATATATATATATATATAGGGAGCTGATCCGTCTGGCCGTCGACGCGCAATCTGTGGACGGTCCAGATCTTTTTTTTTTTTTACGTTTTTTGTAAGTCCGTCCGCTACATTATGTAGCGGACAATTTTTTTTGACAAAAATACCCTCTTTTCCATCTGCTACATTTTGACCTTCTTTTCTCTTTCTCTCTCCTTTCTATCGTAAATTTTCTGACATGTCTCCCTTTCTCTCTCCTTTTGTCATCATTTTTCTGTCACCTTTCTGACTTTAGTCTCTTTCTCTTTCCTTTCTCTTCAATTTTCTAAGTTGTTTCTCTCTCCTTTTGTCATCATTTTCTATCACCTTTCTAACTTTACTCTCTTTCTCTTTCCTTTCTCTCCAATTTTCTAAGTTGTTTCTCTTTCATTTTGTCATCATTTTTCTGTCACCTTTCTTACTTTACTCTCTTTCTCTTTCCTTTCTCTCCAATTTTCTAAGTTGTCTCTCTCTCTCTCTTCGCTGGAGCTACTAAGCTGGCTTATGCAGTGTATGAGGTTAAGGTGAAGGTTGGGAATTCAAGCATAGAATTACTGAAAGCATGAGGACCACCGTATTTTCAAGTCAAACAATGATGAAAACATAATTGGGTAATGGAATGTCCAAATTCATGTCTCGAAAATCAAATGTTCAGGCAAATTCCCGAAGCACTTGGACACAGCCTTCATCATGATTTCCCAAATCACCTACAAGATTCTTGTCCAACCCAGATGTGTACCTGAGAAAGCATGCAACACTTTGCGGGTCAGGTGGACCAAGCAAGAGATGCATTTCCTGAAGAAATTCCAGACCTTTCTTGAGATCCCGATTAAAGTCATCAATTTTCTCTTGGCAGTGGTGGTTCGGGCTTTGGTGGTGTCGTTAGGCAGAGTTGTTGCCTCAAAAGTTGCTGGTTCGGGTTCGGTGGCTCAAAACAAAGAAGCACAGAGAAAGTAAGGAAAGAGAGAGAGGCATGACAGAGAAATCAGAGAGCTGCTTTCTTGGAAATGACAATTCTCTGGCAATTTTTTGAAATATCATCCGCTACTTAATGTAGCGGACAATATTCTAGAAAATGCAGCACCTTGACTTAGAAACTGAGGGGTATTTTTGTCAAAAAATCATTCGCTATTTAAAAAAAATATAAAAAAAAGATCTGGACCGTCCACAGATCGTGCGTGGACGGCCAGATCGCGCTGTCAACTTCTCCTATTTTGCTAGTGCTATCAACGGATCAGCTCCCATATATATATATATATATATATATATATATATATATATATATATATATATATATTGTGTGTGTGTGTGTAATATCTTAAAGACCTTCTGAAGTTAAATAATTAAATCCGTATATAACATTTATAATTCAAAGGGGATACTTGATAGCATCACCGTATTTTTATTATAACTAGAATTGTATTTATTATTTAGCTTTATATGGCACCAACATGACTATTCTACTACTATAAGTGTTAAACTAATATTCATTTGAAATATTATAGTTGACAATATAAAATAAAAGCTTAAAGAAGACAAGCATCTAGCGGCTCCACCGTGTAGCTATCTATTCTTTGACTTTCAACTTACAATATAACAAAATTACAGGTAAAGACACATGTGTTGGCAGATCGAAGGTTGGCTGCGTCCATCTACTGTGTGCATTGGCTGTTGTGCCAGGACTATAAGGAAATAAAGTTGTGCCCTAATAGCAATTGCTTTTGGTGCAGTAGTAAGTGCTTGATCCTAACAATTGGTATCAGAGCAGATCACGGGTTCGAGTCTCCCGGGGTATATCTGGGGAAGGGATTGTTGGCAAATCGGAGGTTGGCCGCATCCATCTACTCTCTTGTGTACTCGACCGTGTGCGCAGACTGCTGTGCTAGGACTATAAGGAAATAAAGTTGCGCCTTTACTAACATTAATTGCTTTTGGTGCAGTGGTAAGCGCTTGATCCTAACAACATATATATGCACATATGTCATAATTATTGCGTGCAGTCTAATCAAAGAAAACGATGTTATTTAACAATCAAAAGTTAAGAGTAATGCAAGTGAATTCATCTTTCATATTATACTTAAGTTAGTCGTGATTACTTTAGGTATTAAGATTATTCTTTGTAGCCTAATTAATAAGATAGTTTTTATACTGCTAATTTTTTTTCTCAGGATTTTTTAAAATTTTATAATATACTGTATTTTATAAACCGGCCCGAGGTTGGCTCGAGTTACTGGACTAGTAAATTAGAAATAAACAAACATAAATGTTCATGGTACTACTTATGCGACATATCACCCTTTCTAATTATGCGACACATCATCCTATTTGGTTTAGTGTGTATGTATATATATATATATATATATATATATATATATATATATATATATATATATATATATATATATATATATATACCCCAACTTGCTTACACTTTAATATGATTTATTATTTAAGAAAGTCGTATGTCTAATTTGCCCAATTTTCGTATACCTTATAAAATTAGAAAACTAATTCTACATCTTTCAATACTCTAACTAGTATGTAAGAATGTGCAAAACATGGTTTTTACACATGTGAAGCTAAAGTATAATTATCTTACAATAAATCAGAGCGTATCATTACTTATCGGATCTTTACATATACTTAACAAAAGAGTCCTAGCTTTTACCCATTTCAATTTCAGTGATTTATGTACTAATAAACTTGATTAGCAATGAGAATACACAAGATATAATGTAGTTAAGGATGACGGGGATCTACATATAAAATTCTGAAACTAAATCCCAAGACTACGATATTGAAACACAATTAACAAAATTGAGATTATATATATATATATATATATATATATATATATATATATATATATAGAGGAATTACCTTAACAACAAATCGTTTGCTTCTTCCTTTTCTTAAACCCTAGCCTCTTAAATTTAGCCGCAAATAAATATTCCACTAGCAGATTCATTAATCTAGTGCTGCAATAACCTTTCTTTTAATTAGGATAATGTATAATGCTTACATATGTGTACTAAGTTCACTAAATATTGTTAATAACCATTCTTTTAACTATCGTATTTCCTAACTTTATTAAGCTAACTATTCGTTAAATTTATTATGAATGATACTTTTATGACAGTCCTGTTGATATATGTCTTGTATTTATGTCCCACATTGATTACTCAAAGAAGGTTGCAACTTGGCCCTTAGTATATAAAGACATCTTGTCTCACATTGGTTATCAAGAGAAAATCACTGCCTTCTCTAAGTATATGTAAGCTGTCTTGTATTGTGTTTAAGGCCAAGAGAGAAGAGTCCTTTTTTGAGTAGGAAAAATAGTGAGAGATACACATGATGGAGTGTTGTAAGTCTGACTTGTGCAAAGTAGATTTGAGTTCTCTCAGTTTTCTTGTATTCTCTTGTTTGGTTATCGTGTTCTATACATATTTATCTATAACGATTTCATAAGAAGTGGTATCAAGAGAGTTCCAAGTTTATTTTTGGGCAAAATGGAAATCAATTTTAGAAGATAAATATGTAGAACAACACAACCATGAAGTATGCCTGTGAAAATTTGATGGGAAGACGAATTTTGGCATATGGCAGAGCACGGTGAAGGATTGGAGCGGTGCGATAGGGGATGCCGAAGCACACATGAGGATCGAGCTCGAGGCACTTGGAGAGCGCTTGCAGCAGACTGTCGCAAGTAAGGTGGAGCTAATCTTCAATAGTTTAGATGACTTGGAGGTAGATAGTCGAATAACCGTGCTAGAAAGGAAAGTCGATGTGTTCGCGGAGGAGTTAGATGACTTGATCGAGGAGAGGGTCACCCATTTCACTAAGCGGGAGGTGCAACGGCGCAAGGACCTCAAGGGGCAAGTCGTGGAGCTCTAAGAAAAACTAGCTGCTTGTAAAAGGGAGCTTACAAGAGCTACGTGGCAGGGGTGTATCACAGTGTAGCCAAGGAAAAAAAAATGCCGGAGCCAAGATCGTATGATGAAGCGAGAGAGGCGAGGCAGATGGATAACTTTTTTTGGTACTTGGAGCGGTACTTTGAAGCCCTCGACATCGATGACGAGGAAGAAAAGGTGCAGCGGACTGTCGTAAGTCAGGTGGAGCTAATCTTCAATAGATTAGATGACTTGGAGGTAGACAGTCCATTAACTGTGCTGGAATGAAAAGTCAATGTGTTCGGGAAAGAGCTAGATGATTTGATCGAGGAGAGGGTCGCCCATTTCATGAAGTGGGAGGTGCAACCGTGCAAAGACCTCAAGGGACAAGTCACAAAGCTCCAAGAAGAACCAGCTGCTTGTAAGAAGGAGCTTACAAGAGCTATGAGACAGGGGTGTATCGCGGTGCAGCCAGGCAAAAGAAAATACCGGAGCCGAGATCGTACAATGAAGCAAGAGAGGCGAGGCAGGAGGTTAACTTCTCTTGGCACTTGGAGCGGTACTTTGAAGCCCTCGACATTGACGATGAGGAGGAGAAGGTGCAGACGACGGTCATGTACTTTACGGTCAAAATGTGGGGGAAGTTCAAACTTGAACTACAAAGGCAATTCTATCTGGATAACCTCGATGATAAACCTTCGACAGCTGAGGCAGAAATGAGCATCTGCGAGTATGTGAATAAGTACTCGGCTTTAATGCTCAAAATACCAGAGATGTCCGAGAGGTAGAAACTATGCTTCTTTGTTGACGAGTTGCAGCAGTGGGTTGCCACAGAGTTACGGCGAAGAGAAACTCATGACTTGTCTTCTGTCATGGCAATTGTCGAGAGGTTGGAAGACTTCAAGTAAGGTGAGAGGCCGAGATCTCCAAGGCACGAACGTGCCAATATATGGGGGAAACGGTAGGTCAAAGAGTGGCTCGCCCAAGGCAACCGATGAGGAGGGACGTTTCCGTCATCACAAGGAGGAGAAGAAGCACTAGGGAAGTCGCAAGCGGGGTGACTCTTGTGACCATAAGGCTCATGTGGGGCCTAGAGGAAGATGCTTCTATTGTACAGTTTTGCATTACAGAAGGGATTGCCCACACAAGGGTAAGATGATTGTGTTCCTCGAGATGCACAAAGGTAGTAATTGGGATTCTTCCAGCAGTGACGAGGAGGCATGCATGGGGGCATTGCAGATGGTCAATGCGTTCATGCAGAAGTTGAAGGAAAAAACTTCCAAGAAGAAGAAAAGCAAGAAGAAACGAGGCTTGCTCTATGCAACGGTGGATGTTGTCGAGAAGACTCAAGAAGCGATTGTGGATACCGGGGCCACCCACAACTTCATGAGTCTGAGGGTTGCCGAGTGGCTTGGGCTAAAACTAACTAAGGATGGGAGTTGGTTCATGGCCGTGAATGCCGAGGAACGACCGACGAAGGGAGTCGTCAAGAACGTTGAGGATCGGCAGATGGACAGGGAAGGCCAACTTCAACATCAATGACATGGATGAGCTTGGGGTGGTGCTTGGGATGGACTTCATGGAGAAGTCGAGCACTATGCTCAATCCATATTGCAGGGTGATGATGATGGCGGGTAAAGAAGGCCGACTAGAGTGAATGATCCCGTTGGTGTCCAAGGATGGGGCTGACGCACGTAAGGGGATTACTGTGTTACAGCTGGACAAGGGATCGTCGATATGCTAGGGTGAGCGAAAGATGAGGCTGATGATAGCACAGCTGATATGCTCACGAAGTCACGACAGTTAAGTTCAAGCATTGCTTGAGCTTGATTCATCTTCTTTCTTGCTGAGTTCAAGGTGGAGTGCATCTCTACCTTTAAAAGGGATGCAAGGTGGAGTACATGAAAAAAGTACTGAAGGCATATTACACTTTCTTTATGGAGTGGTTTGTTAATACAAGTCAAAGTGGAGATTGTTGATACATGTCTTGTATTTATGTCCCACATTGATTACACAAAGAAGGTTGCAACTTGACCCTTAGTATATAAAGACATCTTGTCCCACATTGATTATCAAGAGAAAATTACTGCCTTCTCTAAGTATATGTAAGCTGTCTTGTATTATGTTTAAGGCCAAGAAATAAGAGTTCTTGTTTGAGTAGAAAAATTAGTGAGAGATACACGTGAGGGAATGTTGTAAGTTTGACTTGTGTAAAGTAGATTTGAGTTTTCTCAGTTTTCGTGTGTTCTCTTGTTTAGTTATCTTGTTCTATACATATTTATCTAGAGCGATTTCGTAACAAGTCTCATATCTATACAATTTATTAAGTCAAAACGTGGTTTGGTGTAACATCTCTTTAGCGTTACATAATTACCAACTTAATATGATAGCATTTGGCATAACAAGAAAATTGTTGAAAAATTACGAAAAAAATAAAAGCTTAAATAGTAAATAACTAGGTTAAGGTCATATTTGATTTTCACATTTTAAAACAACCAAATATCATACTTGATTCTTTAACAAATTTTAATTTAATAACTTTATTTTGCTCTTCATTATTTATAATTCATTTAAAAATAGGCAAATTATATTATAAGGTCAAGCTTGATATTATAAAAATATTATAATACTAATTTTGTGTTTACACATTGCGAGTGCCATGATATATA
>JAVXUP010004887.1:0-24821 GCA_033070095.1 Escallonia herrerae | reverse complement strand
ATTTTTGTGTTGAATTTCAGTATAATACACGAGACAGGCTGGTTCACATGATCAATAAATGCCTTCACCAGATGAGCCTTGATCGACTTGGCATTCAATTTATGAACCTTATATATAGTAACAAGCAGTTTCCTAAGCCATTCCCGGCTATAATTCAACCTGAAATTAGCCAGAAGACACAAAATCTCGAGCCACCTTGCTGATTTTTACCGGCAGAAGAGTATTCTTTGTGGTGCTAGTCATATCAATTTGCATACAACCAAATTGAAGAGTGAAGAGGGCTAGGAGGAGAAGGTAGAAGGTGGGCATGGCTTTGGTTGGAGTAGACCTCATGATCGGAAAAATAGTTTCCATCCTAGAGAATGAAGCATCCTTGCTTTGTGGTGTTTATGGTGAACTCGATGAGCTCAAGCGCGAGCTGAAGGGCATGAGATCCTGTCTTGAAGATGCTGATAGAAAGAGAGACCTCACTCAAGGAGAGAAATCGTGGGTGGAAGATGTTAGAGACATGTGCAACCCCGTTGAAGATATCCTAGAAGAGTTCATCTACCACAGGAACAAGCCACAAAAGGGGGGAAAATTTACAAAGCATCTCTACCGGATAATAAAGTCCCCAAACAATCTGCTGGAGATGCATCGAGTGGCTTCCCGTTTGCAGGACATCAACAAGAAGCTCAAGTCCATTCCGGAAAGAAGGCAGCGTTACCTCGTCGGTCCAGTGCAAGTTACAATCTCTAATGATAACCAACGGAGGGTGCAAAACGACAGCGAGGCTTTACTTTTTGCTAAGGATGACCATCTAGTGGGGATAGAAGACGATGAACGTCTACTGGTGAAGTGGTTGAATGATGAGTACCCTGGGCGCAGCATTATTTCTGTTGTAGGAATGGGTGGTTCTGGTAAGAGCACTCTTGCTGCTAAGGTCTACAAAAACCAAATTATCATGCAACAATTTGAGTGCTATGCTTGGATAGTTGTCGCCCAAAATTACGTTGTTGAGGACATACTCACACGCATGATTGAAGAGTTTTATGGCTCCAAAAATGAGAAAGTTCCAGCAGATTTGAGCTCCATGAGGTACAGGGAGCTGCTCAGGGTGCTTGTAGATTACTTGGCCCCAAAGAGGTACATCATTATATTGGATGATGTGTGGGATAGAAACCTGTGGACCGACATTAATGTGTCACTCCAAGATGAGGGACGAAGAAGTCGGGTCATACTCACAACTCGAAAAGAGGAAATAGCTTTATCTTCTTTCGGAGTTAAAAGCTATGTTCACCACATCCAACCATTAAAACCCAGTGATGCGTGGGATCTGTTCTGTGTGAAAGCATTCTCAAGCAACTCTTGTCCTGAAGAGCTTCAGCACATAGCCACCGAACTTGTTAGAAAGTGTGGAGGACTACCTCTTGCACTTTTAGCCTTGGGCGGGGTCATGTATTCAAAGAAAGCATCATCAGAGTGGATTGATTTTAGTAGTGGCTTGAACCAGGAACTGAGAAGTAACTCTGGCCTAGAAGTAGTCAAGGGTATTTTGTTCCTCAGCTTCAGTGATTTGCCATACCAACTTAAACGCTGCTTCTTGTACTGCTGTATGTTTCCAGAAGATTATCAAATGGAGCGAGGGAAGCTCGTTCGACTGTGGATAGCGGAAGGTTTCATTGAGTACGATAAGGCTAAGAAGCCTCAACTATTAGCAGAAGAGTATTTCGTGGAACTTGTTCACCGAAGCTTGCTTCAAGCTGTAACCAGGAGCCACACAGGAAGGCCAACAACATGCCAAATGCACGACTTGGTGCGGGAGCTTGCTATCTCGACGTCTGAGGCAGAGAAGTTCCGTGTCGTGTACAATGGAGAAGGAAGTGACGAAGAGGTCAGTACAGCACCTCGCTTGTCTATTCAGACAACGTCCAAAGAGATAAAGTCAATCACAGGCCTAGCAAAGGTTCGATCTCTCTTCGTGTTTTCTGCTAACTTGATCCCTCCATCTTCTGCTATTACTTTACCAACTGGGTTGAGATTGATCAGAGTCTTGTATCTAGAAAATGTACCGATTGAGAAATTGTCTGATGAAGTTGGTGACCTCTTTAATTTGAGTTACTTGAACTTGAAAGGAACCAAGTTGAAGGAGCTTCCAAAATCCATAGGAAGGCTCAGCAATCTACAAACTCTGGACATTAGAGACACAAAAATAGACGTGGTACCAGATGGGATTGGAAAGTTGCACAAGTTGCAGAATTTACTTGCGTATCGTGACAATCCTGATGTTGAAAATTTCTGTTTTGTTTTCGGCATAAAATTTCCGTCAAGTATCTGCAAGCTAAAGAGCTTGAAAGTCTTTGACTGTGTCACAGCAGAACCAAATTTGTTGAAGCAACTAAGGAATATGACGCAGCTTATAAGCCTTGGCATAACAAACGTGAGAAAAGATGATGGAAAGGATCTGTGCATCTCCCTCCAAAGTATGCGTCTCCTTCGCAATTTGTTTGTGATGGTAACGAATGAGGAGGAGTACCTAGGAATGGATTCACCCTCTTTTGCTCCTCCTGGCCTTAAGAATCTTGTTCTGGTAGGAAAACTTGAAAACGTACCCCGATGGTTTGGCTCACTTCAGAACCTCACAAGTCTGTATTTGCACTGGTCTAAGTTTATTGAAGATCTACTTCCTCACATTCAAGCACTGGCCAATTTAGGCGAACTTGCACTTATTAATGCATGTGCTGGAAGCAAATTGTGCTTCTCGACCGGGTTCAATAAACTAGTACGCCTGTACTTACGCAATCTCTCACAGCTAGACGAGATAATTATTGAGAAGGGTGTAATGCCAGGTCTCCAAAGAATTTATGTTGGGAATTGCACGGAGTTAAAGATGCTGCCTCGAGGTATTGAATATCTTACCAGTCTTGAAAAGTTAGATCTGGTATCACCTGTGTCAACAGAGCTTTTGGAAAGCATACGAGAAGAAGATAGTGTGGACCGCAAAAGGGTTCAACACATACCTGAGATAAACCATTTCTTTGAATCAGTCTCTGGTATATCTCACGAAAGCTTGTCCGGGTTGGACTTCAAGAAGGTGAGAAATTCAACAGCTCTGCTTCAAATTTACGAGATTCATTGCTAAGAACATTTGCTGACTTTTGTTTTTTTCTGTTTATGAAAGGATAATGTGAACCTCTCTAAGCTGTACGTGGAGACGTCATTGACCTTGGGGGTGAAACGATTGATGTGAACAAATCTAGAGAGAATATGAACGTCACTGGCCAACTGTGTTTGTGCCGGTATGATGCATTGTGCTCGTGGCCATTGTTGGTAAGCTCTGTGATATCAGTGAGTTGTCTGTCCTTTGGATAAAAGATTTACCCGTTTCGTTTTCATGTTTTGTGAAGAAATCTGCTCTAAGAACCGTTTTCAATCTGAATGCAATACTTTCTTTTGATAAGTGTTGAAACGATTACAACATTCATCGTGCTACCACGTAACACGTAATGGGTTCGAAAACATACCGTACGAAGTCTCCGAAAATTCCGACGTAGGATCCTTGTTGTTACGAGCCTCCAACACGCTTGATCTTTTTCGCAGGTACGAAAACGGCTACTAGAGTCGAGTTCTTCGTCCACGAACCAAATCCTAGAGCTTGGTGATTGCTCTAGAGAGAGTGCTATAGAGAGAGGGATTATTGCTATGACTTTTTTTATTTATTGGGATATCTCTAGCCTTTATATAGAGATACAATTAGAGACTGGCTTTACCTCCAACTCTTAGGAGATAAAGATGTATTTACCTCAAACACTTAGGAGATAAATATCCTCTAATTAACTGTAATTATCCAGACTAACAAATACACATTATCTGTTAGTGGGCGGATAATGGGTCCATTGACCCAATTTATTAACAGCTCCCACTCGCCCACACACAGGGCAAATAAATCGTAGTCCCTCTTTATCTCTCGTCCACTCATCTCCTCATACAGGAAATGGAACGTGCGACCTACGAGAAAGGATGTCCAGTTGAGGAGTATTGTATTAAGTTATCACCAAACTAACACAATACATCACTCCAAAAAATCTCGTATGTACCCCAGATAGTTCAATTACACCAGATTAAACACTCTCAAATCCCTCATAATGAGCAGTGTTAAACCTCTCATATGTTATGTATTCATGACTCATATCGAAACGAAAATCGACAAAGTCGCCCGGGCTATGAATCACACAACATGATGTAATATTGAACTTTCTTCCCAAAGCCCTCATGTCATTCCAATTAGACCCAACCGCTTTCCTAGACATGCCCCGCGAGACCGCATCATCCATGATCCAAGGGTACATGCTAAAGTAGCGACATTGAGTATCCTCTTCATGACATAGTCTAAGGTGAAAAGGGTACCATATATGATCAAAAATTTTGATCCAAGTGGCTCACACAGTGACGAAGCAGGGATTCATTCGTCACTCCCACTGTCGGTCTGCATTTAGCACATGCAGTATGATTTGCATGCTATGGCGTAACCCGCAAGGGCGTGTCACATAAATGTATAATAAATACGCCATACGAATCTAAGTCTAGTCGCTGTACAAGCGCCTAACCTGAGTTTTTCAGCCCAGTCACTCTCATAGTGCCTGCCTGAAATCTCACATTCGGCTGTAAACAGGCTACATAGAGTTGTGGAGATACTCTATGATCGACCTACATTTATTAGGTCTCATCTTAGCTCCAACTAAGGCGACATGTTTGCTTTATAAGCTGTATCATCTTATTCGCCCACTTGGCGCTTAAGACAATTATGTCTCATCTTGCTCGCTATCTTAGCGCCAAGGTGAATTACCCGTGTGAGTGGGTCAATTCGAGCCTGGTGACACTCTCAATAAGGATGTATATGTAATCACAAAGATTATCCATTCATTCCAAAATAAACTCAAATCAAGGAACGAAAATTTAATATAATAAATGTCAAGCACATAAGATGCCATAAACATGTCAAAACCTACGGAGTCCCATACTCCTAATGTGAGAAAGGAAAACATCTCTAGCAATGGGCTTGGTCAAAGGATCAGCCACCATTCTGCCAGTAGGTATATGTTTCATGGACACCTCTCCTTGCGCAACTAAAGTTCTAATGAAGTGATAACGAAGGCCTATGTGTTTGGCCTTCCCATGATATTTGGGGTCCTTTACAAAATCTAGGGCAGCTGTATTGTCACAGTGAACAGTGACAGCCTCATCTGCATGAGCTGTAACCCCTAAAGACTGTAAGAATGACCTCAACCAAACAGCTTCCTGGACTGCTGCTGAACAAGCAACATACTCCGACTCCATCGTGGATAGGGCGATGCAAGTCTGTTTCTTGCTGCACCAAGAGATAGCTCCACCTCCTAGTATGAATGCATAACCTGAAGTGGATCTGCGCTCATCTCTATCAGCGCCCCAATCAGCATCGCTGTATCCTCTCAGTCTCAAGTCTCCACCATGATAACACAGGACGAGATCAGCGGTTCCACGCAAGTATCGAAGGATCCTCTTCACCGCATTCCAATGAGCGGGTCCAGGATTACTCTGATAACGACTCACCATTCCAACGGCATAGCAGATGTCTGGACGCGTACACAGCATAGCGTACATCAGACTTCCTACTGCAGCCGCGTAAGGCACTTTGGACATCCGATTCATTTCCTCATCATTCTTTGGGCATTGGTCTGTGGTCAAAGTACACGCCTTGTCCATTGGAGTGTCTATGGGTTTTGAGTTATGCATACGAAATCGTTCAATGACTTTCTTGATGTATGTCTCTTGAGACAAACCGAGAAGTCTCTTTGGACGATCACGTATGATTTTAACCCCGAGCACATAATTAGCTTCTCCCATGTCCTTCATCTCAAAAGTTGAGGACAACCACTGCTTAGTGGCGACAATGGAACTCATGTCATTTCCAGCTAAAAGAATGTCATCCACATACAAAGAAAGGATTAGAATATTTTTCTTGGATCGTTTTACGTAAACGCAATGGTCTTGTTCAATCATTTCAAAACCTATAGAGGTAATGGCATGATGAAACCTAAAGTACCACTGCCTAGACGATTGTTTGAGACCATATATAGAACGTTTGAGACGGCAAACTTTGCGCTCATGTCCTTTGACTTCAAAACCCTCGGGTTGAGCCATATAAATCTCTTCGTCTAGTTCTCCATTGAGAAACGCAGTCTTAACATCCATATGAAAAAGTTCTAAATCCTGCTGGGCGACAATAGCTAGGATCAGACGAATTGAAGCAAATCTCACCACTGGGGAGAAAGTATCTTCATAGTCCACACCCCGCAGTTGGGTATAGCCTTTCGCCACAAGACGTGCCTTATACTTGTCGATTAACCCATCTACCTTGCGTTTGACTTTAAAAACCCACTTGTTTCCAATAGTCTTGCGCCCTGGCGGAAGGTCAATCAACTCCCAGACTCGATTCTTTTCCATTGAGCTTAACTCATCCTTCATTGCAGCCATCCACTCATTTCTAGCAGATGAAGATAAGGCTTCTTCCACAGAAGTAGGCTCGTCTTCATCATTTGGAGTGCACATAAGAATTTCACCGTCAATCTCAAAACGACGACGTGGAACTCTTCCTCGTGCACCTCTACGCAGTTGAGAATCTTGTTGACCTGATGGTCCTTGTGGTGTGCTCCCACTGTCTGGGATACTCCCACTAGGTTGAAGGTCACTTACACTATCTTCAGCGACAACCGGATGAGGAACTAATTCCCCACCTTCGCTTGAAGATGGTAAAGTGGGTTCAACCTCCTCTAACTCATAGAGGTCAAGATTCTTACTCGCATCTCCAATGCTAGGAAAATCACTCTCTATGAAATCGACATCACGAGACTCTATTTCAGTCCTTCCACCATTTGGATGTTCACCATACATTACATAACCTTTAGAGTTTTCAGAATACCTTAGAAAGATACTCTTCTTTGCTCTAGGCCCTAGTTTCCCATACTTATGAGAAGTACTGTGAACATAACCTGCTGAGCCCCATGGGCGCAAGTTATCCAAATTTGGCTTTTGGTCATTCCAAAGCTCATAAGGGGTGGATTTGACTGACTGTGAAGGCACACGATTAAGTATATAGGCTGCAGTCAAAAGGGCATCCCCCCAAAAAGATATAGGAAGGTTTGCTTGCGCCATCATAGACCTAACCATGTCTAACAATGTTCTATTCCTTCTTTCCGCAACACCATTTTGTTGTGGAGTATTAGGAATAGTAAGTTGCCTGCGTATCCCCTTTTCCTCACAAAACTTCTTGAAGTGATCTGACAAATATTCGCGTCCTCGGTCAGTGCGAAGAGTTTTTAAATTCTTCTCTTTCTGATTCTCAACCTCAGCTACAAAGCGTTTGAAACAGTCCAAAGCTTCGTAGCGGTGAGATATCAGATACACATAACCATATCGCGTATAATCGTCTATCAGTGTAAGGAAATAAGAGGCGCCATGGCGTGCCTTTACACTCATAGGTCCGCATATATCAGAGTGAACTAGCTCAAGTGGTTGAGTTGCTCTCACAGCCTTTCCAAAAGGCTTCCTGCATGCTTTACCGGCCAAACAAGCCTCACAAGTTTGTAGATTGACTTTTGCGAGTGGGCCTAAAAGGCCTTCTCTAGCCAAACGAGTCATTCTATCTTGGCCTATGTGGCCCAGTCTTGCATGCCAGGTGGTAGAATCATTCACAATATTATCATTCACCACATAAGAATAAGAAGACTGAGAATCAATTAAATCCAATTGAAAAAGACTATCCATGCGAAAACCATGTCCGAACAAAACATCATCCAAAAAAATGTCCAACTTATTACCCCTAAAAATAAAGGAAAAACCACTGTCTAATAAAGCAGTAACTGAAAGTAGATTAAGCCGAACTGTGGGTGCATATCGCACATCCTCTAGAATCAATGTGCGCCCAGTGCGCAACTTGAGCTGGTAAGAACCAACCCCTAGCACCTCTTCGGAACTATTGTTTCCCATGAAGATATGTTTGCTACCCGCTGGAATCCGGTGATAATCTACGAACCCCTCTCGATCACGTGCTACATGTTTTGTTGCACCTGTATCCACAAACCACACAGGTTGGGAATGAGCAACCATCACATGTGAGGAAACATATAACTGAGAGAGAGATTCTGAAAGTACCTTCTTCGGCTCAGTGCAATCACGAGCGAAGTGTCCTTTCTGTTGACAGTTGAAGCATTTAACTTTAGACAGATCCTTTTTCCCACCACGTTTTCCTCTCTTGCGTTTCTTCATTTTTCCTTCCTTTGGCGCAGAAGTGCTAGCCTCGCCTTTCTTACCTTTCTTACTTTGTCTTCCGCGCTTGCCATTTGCATTGCGCGATCCCCCTTGGGCGACATAAGCAAGGGTCTTGTCAGTATCTCGAGTCTCGTCCTCAAGGATGACATGCTGTGAAACATCAGAAAAGTTCTTGATATTTTCACTGTGGGTCAATATCTGTTTCATATTGGCCCACGAGGCAGGAAGGGACCTTATGACAGCTCTGACTTGCTGCTCATCTGTGAGCGCATGGCCAGCATCCCTTAGCTTACCAATCATATTGGACATCATCCTTAGATGTTCACTCATGGTATGTTTAGGGTCTTTTGTGTACTCCTCAAACTTAATCACAAGGCTACGAAGCCGCGTAGTTGAGGTTCCACCAAAAGAAAACTTGAGCTGCTCCCATAAAGCTTTGCAAGTTGGAAGTTCATCATACTGCCCGATTAGATCATTTTGCAAGCTGCTCAACAAGGTATAGCGCGCACTACGATCTTTCTGATTCCATTTCTGGTAGGCAGTGTGGTCTATTAGGGGTTGCGCCTCAGTTGGCGCGACCATCTCCTTGGTCAAGTGCTCCTCGAGCTCTTGTTCGTTCAGCATGAATTTCATCTTTTTGTGCCAAACGTCATAATTATCTCCGTTAAGTTTCTCACCCTTAACGAGATCAGCTATGACATTTTTGGTGGCCATTATTTTCACTACATTAGATTGCGCAAGGAAAAGACATTAATTATACATCCTTATTTTTTATTTCAAAAAATTCAAATGAAAAACATAATCCTTCCTCACATCATGAAATCGAAAATCTGCTAAGCTCGTAATCATCTCCCATGTATGTGAGTTGGGAAAAATATTTTTCAAGTAATTTTTCGCAATAAATTTCATCATCATATAAGCCACAATATAATAAATCATCCACATGATAATTTAGAACAATATAAAATTGCACCATGCAATTAAATTTGCAAGGACTCCATTGAGCCCTATTGGCATTCTAATAACTTATGCTAAGAAAATTCTGGTTTGAATAATGTGCGTGCGAAATTACATCCCCGTACAAGGCTTTCTCGAAATATACAGGGAAATAGCAGAATACAACATCTTTGAGAATCCTACTACAAACTACTCCAATAAAACAAATGGAGATGCCGCACAGCACATTATTCTCAAAAGAATTTTCTTAAAGCAAGAGTAAACACATTAAACATAAGTTTCTTTAGAATGCCAATCTAATATCCATCCATTTAACCTAAAACTAGCATACTCAAATAAGAAGTTACAGGGTAATAAAATGGATGAATAGGCCACATTCTCCTCCCAAGGAAAACGGGCGACAAGGGCCTTGAAAATATAAATGGTTTAAAAGTGTGGATTTACCAAAAACCCAACAAATATACCTCAAAAGTATATTTAAACCATAACACAAATCAAGGCAAGCATGTAACAAATTAGACATAATTTATCTATGTCATATAACTCTCCAAAAATATTTATTGCTACTCACGAAGTGCAAAAAATAATATTTACGCATTATTCGTATTTTTGGGAACCACAAAAGTACCACAAAAATACTCACAAATGACCAAAAACTGAGAGATAAATCCTAAAAATTGGCAAACAGTAAATTTATCCTTAATATGCCCTCTGGAATTAAAGAAAAATTCTGTGTGTATAAAACAAAATTTTAAAGCTAATTTTTCATAGAAAAAATCGTTTAAAAATTAAACAGAATACACACAGAGGGTATAAAGGTAAATTTAATACCACAAAAAACTTACAGAAGCGAATACAAGGCTCCACTCGCCGGCGGTGGGTCAAAAATGGCCGGAAACAGCCTTCACGCGCCTCCACGCGCCGCCATGCGCGTGGGGCAGCATCTGTGTTCTGGCAGGCGCGTGAGTAGCACGCGCGCGTGGGCGCGTGGCGCGGGCGCGTTACAGCAGCCTTGCCTGCGCGCGTGGGCGCATGGCGGCGCGTGACAGCGCGGCTTGACGCGTGGTGCGCTACTGCGGCTCGGCTTGAGCGCGTGGCGCGCGTCGGCGGCTCGGCTTGAGCGCGTGGCGCGCGTGTACACTGTTCATCCTCTTCGTAGGAAAACCCTAATTTTTTCAGCGCCGCCATGTCGCGATGCCAACTTCGGGATGCCATATCTCTCTCGTTTTTAAGCCAAATAATGCGTACGATATATCGTTGGAAAGCTTATACAACATAGATTAATTATGTACCAACCGATCATGATAAAAACAGAATATCATGCTCCGAATTTGAGTCCCAAAACTCGAAAAAACCACAGTTTTCTTGAAAAATAAAATCGTGATTTCTCACAAATCATGCATCCAAAAATCACGAAATTTTATGGAGTTCATCCTCAACCATAGGAGAACAAAACTATATAATTATTTTTCAGAAAACATGCTCAATAAATTTCGAATTTTTGTAATGGGTCTCGTTCATGTATCCGGAAAAAAATCGTAACATGCACATTATTTAATCTAGCATGTTAAAGGCGAATCAACAAGTAATCATGCTCTGATACCAATGTTGAAACGATTACAACATTATCGTGCTACCACGTAACACGTAATGGGTTCGAAAACATACCGTACGAAGTCTCCGAAAATTCCGACGTAGGATCCTTGTTGTTACGAGCCTCCAACACGCTTGATCTTTTTCGCAGGTACGAAAACGGCTACTAGAGTCGAGTTCTTCGTCCACGAACCAAATCCTAGAGCTTGGTGATTGCTCTAGAGAGAGTGCTATAGAGAGAGGGATTATTGCTATGACTTTTTTTATTTATTGGGATATCTCTAGCCTTTATATAGAGATACAATTAGAGACTGGCTTTACCTCCAACTCTTAGGAGATAAAGATGTATTTACCTCAAACACTTAGGAGATAAATATCCTCTAATTAACTGTAATTATCCAGACTAACAAATACACATTATCTGTTAGTGGGCGGATAATGGGTCCATTGACCCAATTTATTAACAATAAGCAATCACTGAAGAGTTGCTTTGCAATTCATTTCTTGCTTTTGAGAGGATGGAGACCTAAGTATTCTGAACAAACAGTTGACATCAATTTAATCTTTCTGGAAACGCGTAAAGGGATGCATGAAAAGGATACATCCGGTCATGGTCTTATTTCTTAATGGGTGGGTTGGCACTTTCAGGAATGCTTCTGAATTACTGATTGAAATTATGGAATTCAGACCACCCATAAATTTGATAGAGTTCTATATAAAGGAGACTCGGCAAACTTCATATCTTCTGCTTTCCATGACCACGCAATTGCCTATTGACCTGCAATACTTGTGCAAGAAAGAAAATCACTTAGCAACCATCCACGAGCTACCAACGACTTCGTCAGAAACCAACACAACATTCAAAATTCAACAGCGTTGTACAAGAAAGAATTCAAACAGCTGAGCGATTTCAATTCCTTGATCAAAAGCATTCATATAAAAAACAGATATATATATATATATATATATCTATTTATACATATATAAAAGTATGTATGGGTTTAAATGACTAATCTTTTCTTTCCTTAAATTATCCTTTTCTAATTGATATTTCCATAAAAGATTAAGGGGTGAATAAGGGTCTTTTTGACTTATAACATTTATTTTCTATTAAATATCCTTTCTAAATTAGAGTTTTATTTAAATATGAGGGTGTGTTGGACTTCTCATAGGATATCAAACATCTTTTCTTAAAATACCATTATTGGAATATATGTTTTTGTTAGAGTTAAGGATTATTTTGACTTTTAATTAAAAACTTTTCTTTTCATTAAATACCTATTATTAATAAGTGTTTTAAAAAATAAGGATGTTTTTTTTACTTTTCATATAATATCAAGTCTCTTTCGTTAAATTATCTTTATTGAAATATATGCTTTTATCAGAGTAAATGAATGTTTTGATTTAAACTACGATAGAGTTACTACGTCTTCTCTGTCATATTCGACTAAAAAAAAGAACTTATAGAGAACATAGTTTCTAAAGCTTTTTTCGAAAAAATATAATATACATAAGCTAAATTCAATATTTTGTCAGAAATTCAATCCTTTTTAATATTGTATTTCATATGTCTATGTTGATGTGTATGCTACAGATTTAAATTATTCTGCATGTATATTGATTTTAATATAGACATATTAGTACATTAAAACTGTCGTAAACCTGAAGTTTGATTCTAGATATTTAATACGAACATATTGATATAAGGAAGGTATCATAAAACTAAAGTTTTTAGGATTTTCTAAATACATATGTAATCTTGACTGGGTTAAATGGTTAATTCTTTTACTATTTTTTTCCTTAAGATGCTATTTTTAAACTGAAATCTTCACTTGAAACATTTTTTCCCATCAAATACTCATTTTGAATTAGAGTGTTGTTAAAAAATAAGAGTGTATTTGGCTTCTCTTAGGACATCAATCATCTTTTCGTAGAATATCCTTATAGGAATATATGATTTAGTTAGAGTTAAGGATTTTTTTGTCTTTTAAAAAAAATTATGAAAACCTATAAAATCACCTCCTGCGTGTTTTTTTATTACAAAAAAATTCTATTAAAACCTACTAATTCCATTCACATTAAAGTTAAACTACCTCAAGCTACTACATCTTCTCCATTATTTTTAATTAATGAAAACAACTTGTAGAGAATAATGTTTTCTATAGCCTTAAAAAATATAAACATAATATATTTAAACTAGATCTGAGTTCATGGCAAGTACAAAATTTTATATTCGAATTATAATTATTAGAATACCCTTATTTCATGACAACATATTCTTCATATAATTATTATCTTTTTATGATACATTATATCTCGACGTATCATATATTTACATGATAACATGTTTCATATGACTATTGTCTTCACATATTTTACTCTTATAAAGTGATAGAATTAGATAAACTTCAATTAATAAAGACTCTAATTTTTTTCGGCTCAAATGGTCATTAATAATAAGTGATAGGATTAGATGAACCTAAATTAATAAAGACACCAATTGTTTTTGGCTCAAATGATTAATGATTTTTTTTAACTTGAAAACTCTCAAGTTTTTATATGCAGGGGTTAAATAACTAAATATTTTTTTAAATAAAAAATATTCTTTTTAAGTTAAAAAGTTCTCTAAATATTTTAACTTTTTAGAAGGTGAGACTAAATTACTCCTGTTTTGGCTAACTTTGAACATTTTGACGCTAAAGAGGTCCATTAATGCATTTTTTAGTGACAAAAGACTATTAATATAACCAAAATGGGTAACGATCTCGCCCCAACGTACAAAATAATTTCAAGCGATTAAAATGGCTACATATTTTTTCATAAAAAATATCCTTTTAGAAATAAAACGTTTACTTAAGTGTATTTTTACTTTTAAGAAGGTAAGCCTAAATTACAATATTTTTTATTAATCATAAAGAATTTACTACTAAAGAGGTTAAAAGTTCACTAATATATGTTTAAGTGACAAAAATATGAGAGTGGATCTAGCCCAATCGTATAAATATGATAATAAGTCTTTGTTCACCTTTAAAGAAAACCTTTTCAAAGTATAACCTTAAAACTTATCAACATCAAAATCAATAAAATGAGCACCTTAATTGTCCTTGCTTCTTAGAGAACCGTTCCTAAGTTCAGGTATTATTATTTTTTTTTTCTATAAATTAAGGGGCACCAGAAATTGCCTCTATTAACTTTTGCATATAACTAAAAATTTAAATTTATTAACATATGATAAAGCCAGAATATCTACAAGTTCGAGTACGTGGATTCTTATAATTTTGGGACTCATGTCCTCGAGGTTATGGTGAATTACAGTCAATGATATTAAATTTTAAAAGGTAAAGCCATATTGATCCGTTAAAAAATATTTTTTTTTCTTATGTCGATACGTACTTTTTAAATGTTCACTCCCTTCATTTTGTATATACGTACAAAACCTATACAATATAAAATTTTACAAATTCTAATTTTCAACACTAGGGTTTTAATCCAAATTCTCCCCCCATCCCATCACCCGCACCTTCCTCGGCAAGCACTCTGCGTGAAAGTCAGCAAACTGGCTTAGTCTCACTAGCCACATCATCCCAACACCGATGAACGTCAATGGTGGAAGGCTGCTCTGGTGGTAGTTAATGGCTGTAATTGCCATGGTGTTGCGTAATAGTTTGATGCAAACAAGAAATTTTATACATCTTTTTCCAAATTTTAAAGCCCAAATTCAAATTTTCATTTGTGTTCATTTGGTTTGTTGAATTGTGATAGTTTGTTGCAAGTGAGTAGGATTAGAAAGCCTTGAAAGTTGATTGGGGTGAGAAGGTTAAAGAAAAGTTAAAAGGCTAAAGAACATAATGATGGTTGGATGTAATTGTGGTTGTGGTTGTGGCCGGTTGGGGGGGGGGGAGGGGGAAGGGGCGTGTGTGTGTGGGTATGCGTGCATATCGTCTATGTGTGTGTGGATGGGTGCATGCATGTGTGTTGACGCATGTATATGTTGTCTTTGTGTGTGTTGGAGGTCAAAAAATCTAAATGGATGATGGTGGTGGTAGTGGTGGCGGGGCTGTATGGGTGAGATGAAGGGAGGATGAATGACATTTGAAGAATTACATTCCTAAGTGACGGGCATTTTGATATTTACATCCTTTCAGTATGTTCGTTCGGTCAACGGACATAAGTGTTATTTGTTCCAACTAATGGACATACTTGTAATATTACCCTAACTTCAAGGTCATGGATGTAATTAACCCTATGATTTTCTTAACTCTCAAAACCTTATGCCATAGGTAATATGTTTTTTTCTTTATTTTAATGGTACATGCCTTTATTTAATGAATGATCTGGGTTACAAATTATTCTTGATGAACTTTTATTGAATTTGTATCTATATTAAAACTGTAATGCGTATATATAAACATACAGTGAAAAATAAAGGTTTGTGAATATTATTGAAGTTACTTAGTTTATTACTATTATCTGATATCAACTTTGCACATAGATATGGATTTCAAAAGGACACACACAGACACATGTATATTTACTTTTTAGATGAGTAGGTAAAGTCTGTGTTAATAATAAGTCTTAAGGCAAATAGTTGCTAAATTACATCTACAACTAAATTAATAGCCTTATTCTACTACTATGATGAACAAGGTCATGCTAGATAAATATAAAAGAGAGCTTTATCATACACTATCAAGAGAAACTTAAACTACATTATAGATTTTTTAATTGAAAAGTAGAAAAAAAAGAAAGTATAATTAAGATTAAGCGTCGTTTTAGACAAATTGTACAAGAATGTTGGAACTTAAAAATAGAAAGAGTTGAAAAAGATTTGCTTTGTACACTACAAGAAAATGCGTCTTTTGCGACGGAGTTTTAGCGACGGCATAGATTCCGTCGCTAAAATGAGTTTTACCGACGGAAACCTCCGTCAGTAAAACTCCGTCGTAAAATATTATTTAAGCGACGGATTTATTCCGTCGCAAAAAACTCCGTCGGTGAAAAGGCGTGTTACCGACGGAAACCTCCGTCGGTAACACTCCGCCGTGAAATATTATTTAAGCGACGGATTTATTCCGTCGCAAAAAACTCCGTCGGTACAAATAGGTCTTCACCGACGGACTTTTAGCGACGGAATAAATCCGTCACTAAAAGTCTATTAAATTCACAGATCTGCTTCTCTCTTCGAAAATCCCAAAACCCAACTTCCCTCTACCCCGGCGGCGACCTCCCTCGACACCGGCGGTGACTTCCCTCGACCCCGGCGGTGACCTCCCTAGACAACGGCAACCACCTGCAACTCCGGCGACCACGGGCCCTCACCTCCGGCAGATCTGTGAAGAGGAGAGAGACTACCCCGGCGGCGACCTCCCTCGACACCGGCGGTGACTTCCCTCGACCCCGGCGGTGACCTCCCTCGACGACGGCGACCACCTGCAACTCCGGCGACCACGGGCCCTCACCTCCGGCAGATCTGTGAAGAGGAGAGAGACTGAGAGAGAGAGAGAGAGAGAGAGAGCAACGTCGACCACCGGGACCACCGGAGACGACGGTTTCTCACCTCCGGCAATATTTCTCGTGAGGTAAAGTTCTTGTCTTCCTCTCTATTTGCTCTACGCTATACCTTCTGTCTTCCTCTTATACATGTAAATTGCTGTGAAAAGTTAAAGATGATTTTAGATTGTTAATTGTGCATTGAGCATTTGAGATATTGAGATTATTGACGGAGGATGGGACCCAATTGGATTGAATGTGTGATTTTTGTTAATTTTTATTGCATTGAGCATTTAAGAATTGAGAATTGAGATTGTTGACGGAGGATGGGACCCAATTGGATTGAGATACCTGTTAGTTAGCGCAGACACGGACACCACGTCTGATCGACGGTGTCCGACATTTAAAAAATAAATTAACGTATGCTGATGTGTCTGGAGGTGCGTGTCGGTGGGCGTCGGACACGTGTCCGGAGGCGTCGGACACGTGTCCAAAGGCATCGGACACGTGTCTGGAGGCGTCGGACACGTGTCCAAAGGCGTCGGACACGTGTCGGTATGTGTCGGACACGTGTCCGGAGGTGTCAGACACGTATCAGACACCATATCGACACCCTATATGAGGTGTCAGAATTGAGGTTGTTGACGGAGGATGAGACCCAATTGGATTGAGATACATGTTAGTTAGCGCAGACACGGACACCACGTTTGATCGACGGTGTCCAGCATTTAAAAAACAAATTAACGTATGCCGATGTGTCTGGAGGTGCGTGTCGGTGGGCGTCGGACACGTGTCCAGAGGCGTCAGACACGCGTCGGTATGTGTCGAACACGTGTCCGGAGGTGTCAGACACGTATCGGACACCATATCGACACCCTATATGAGGTGTCGGAATTGAGGTTGTTGAATGTGCATTAAATTTAGGTTAGTTAGGTTAATGCGACATTTTTAGCATGCACCCCCTGGAATCTAATCGTGGCTCCAGCGCTGGCTATAATTAGCCCTAATTAGTCCTGATTAACAATATTTTAGTAAATCAATTAACCCTAATTAGCTCTAACGAGCCTAATTAGTTTTAATTAACCCTAAGAACCTGATGAAATTCAAATTAGCTGTAATTACCTCAAATTAGCCCAAATGAACCCAAAACCCGCGCATATTGATTGTAGTTAGCCTAATTAGTCATAATTTGCACTAACATAACCCAATTACGCCTAATTAGCGCTAGTTAGGACTAATCAACACTACTCGGCACCATCAAAACCCTAATTAGGACTAAATAACCCTAATTAGTCCTAATCAACCCTAATTAGCGATAATTATCCGAAACTAGCCCTCATTAACATTAATTAGCCCTAACATAACCCAATTAAGCCCTAATTAGGACTAATCAGCACTACTCGGCAAAATTAAACCCTAATTAGGACTACATAACTCTAATTAGTCCTAATCAACCCTAGTCAGCTATAATTATCCGAAACTATCCCTCATTAACATTAATTAGCCCTAACATAACCCAATTAAGCCCAATTAGCCCTAATTAGGACTAATCATCACTACTCGGCACAATTAAACCCTAATTAGGACTAAATAACCCTAATTAGTCCTAATCAACCCTAATCAGCTATAATTAATAATCGTAATTAACCCTAATAACCCAGTTAGCCCTAATTAGCCCTTGTACATCCCATAATTACTCCATGTTGCCCAGAGATGGTTCAATTACTCGTTGTTTACAAACCCTGCCTTCTTTATATTAATTGTTGTTTTGAGAAGTCCATTGGCAACGAGATGGTTCAACTCGTTGCCAACGAGTTCTATTTAATGTGGAATTGGTAACATATGCAACGATCATTCTGTAGTTTTGATATTTCGGAAAGATTCTTGCATATCTTATCAATTTCTGAACACATGCATGCATAGAAACCCTTAGTTCCCGTTCAAAGGTACTCATTACAAAGTAATGCCTTGTAATGAGCCTTTGGATGTCCAGTTTGGACAGTTTGGAAAAGCTAATTGTTTATAAAACAGTATTTTGACTCATGCTTTATGTTCTATGTCGTGGATATTTGGTACACGTTCTCGTGTGTTTCTCCGGGTGCATACAGATCTGGTGTTCTAACATCCGTCAAACCTTCCTGAGCAAGGTTAGATGAATGTTAGAACACCTAATCGATGTGGTGTACTTGGAGAAATGCGGGGAGGTGCTGCCGAATTTTCCACAGACATCGGACTAAGCATGAGTTATTCACTGTTTTATAAACATGTGCTTTTCTGAATGGGATAGGACCACTACCTGTTCAAGAGTGGAGGGGAAATATGTAGACATGTTGTAACATTCATGCATTGATATTTACATCGGCAATGCCTAATCACTGGTCATTATTGAAGGTGGTATACAGTACGATAATTCAGTCGTCATGTCAGTCGATCGAAGTTGGATGAAAAGGAAGAATGCTGAAGATTTTGAGTGTCGCGTTGACGAATTTCTCGACTTCGCTTATGCGCATCCTGCACATGTTGACCTTGATAAGATAAGGTGTCCGTGCGGTAGATGTGAGTTGTTGCACTGGAGAAAAAGAATTGAAGTAAAATGGCATCTTCGTCGGTACGGTTTTATGGGTGGATACACAAGGTGGACGCAGCACGGGGAAACGATAGTATTGTCGTCCAACCTGGCTAGTCAAACTGAAGTTAGGGAGGAGGCACGATATGATTTCCGAGATATGATTATGGATGCTGGGCATGCTAATGTTGACTGGGGTAACGACAGTCCACAACCGCCGATCGAGGGGGCTCATCAGTTTTATGAGTTGTTGAGAGCTGCGGAAGAGCCGCTGTGGGATGGAGCTCCGAAACACACACGGCTGTCTGCGGTTAGTAGGTTATTACAGTTGAAATCAGACCACGGGCTGAGTGAGAAAGGTTTTAACGAGTTTGTTACCTTCATCAAAGAAATACTGCCCGAAAGTGAAAAGCTACCGCCGTCGTACTATGACGCGAAGAAGATGATGAGGAAACTTGGGTTGAGCTATGACCGGATAGATGCGTGCAATAACGATTGTGTATTATTCTGGAAAGAGAATAAGGATTTGTCAGTATGTCCAGTATGTGATCATTCGAGGTACAAACCGGACAAAGGGAAGAAGAAAAACATTGCATGGAAGATATTGCGATATTTCCCGGTCACACCACGGCTTCAGAGAATGTACTACTCCTCCAGTACAGCTGAACATATGAGGGCTCACCGTGAGACTCGCAGCAACGATGCCGATGTGCTGACACACCCAGCTGATGGAGAGGCGTGGAAGGAGTTTGACCGCAGGCATCCAGTCTTTGCTCAGGAAGTTCGGAATGTTAGACTTGGTCTGGCAACCGATGGGTTCAACCCTTTCGGTCAGTCTACCACGCCTTACTCCTGTTGGCCTGTTATTATTGTCCCTTACAACCTTCCACCAGGCATGTGCATGAAGAAGCCGTATATGTTCTTGTCGTTGCTTATTCCGGGGCCGAAGAGTCCCGGTAAGGACATAGATGTGTATTTAAGGCCGTTGATTGATGAGTTAAAACAATTATGGAATCATGGAGTCGAAACATATGATGCATCCCTTAAACAAAATTTTCAGATGAGGGCTGCTTTGATGTGGACTATACATGATTTCCCTGCATTGGGAATGACGTGTGGCTGGAGCACACATGGGAAGCTAGCATGCCCTGCTTGTATGGGCGTGAACCCCGGTCATACGTTAAAGCACGGCGGAAAGGCCTCGTGGTTCGGATGTCACCGTAAGCTTTTGCCACCGGGCCATCAGTTTCGTAGGCAGAAGGATAAATTTGACGGGACAATCGAGCGTGAGGTTGTCACACTGGACTACCCATCTGGTGAAGAAGTACTCTCACACCTGGAGGCACTTGATACTGACATACCACACGGTAAGGGTGTGCCGGATCGGAAGATTGCAGGGTTCGGGAAAGAGCACAACTGGAGAAAATTTTGTATCTTCTGGGAGTTAGCCTACTGGAGGACGCTCGTTATCCGAAACAACATGGATGTGATGCATATTGAAAAGAACGTTTTTTATAATGTGTTCAACACAGTGATGAATGTCAAGGGCAAATCGAAAGATCACCTTAAAGCGAGAAGGGATCTACAACAGTTGGGTGTACGCCGTGAATTGCATCCTCGGACAGTCAGTGGGAGGACCATACTTCCGAAAGCACCTTACTGTCTAGACAAGAAACAAGTGGAGAAGGTCTGTCAGTGGGTTAAGAATTTGAAGCTTCCGGATGGGTTTGCGTCCAACATATCTCGTTGTTGCAATGTATCGGAATGCAAGTTCCAAGGGATGAAGAGTCACGACTGCCACGTATTCATGGAGAGATTCATTCCTATTGCCTTCCGGGGACTGTTGCCACGGGTTGTTTGCGAGACTTTGACTGAATTATCTCATTTCTTTCGAGATATATGCTCTTCTACGATCCGGGTGAGTAACATGGAAGTGCTTGAGAAGAACATTGTGGTGACGATTTGCAAGCTGGAGAAAATCTTCCCACCTTCGTTCTTTGATTCAATGGAGCATCTGCCTGTTCACTTGGCGTATGAAGCTAAGATGGGTGGACCCGTGCAATATCGGTGGATGTATCCCTTCGAGAGGTAATCCTTAAATTGTTACAGTTGTTCGTTTACACTTAATGCGACATCTGTTATCATTGATATTCCACCTAACTCGATTCGCTAAACTTCTAGGTTCATGTTCCATTTAAAGAAAAAAGTCCGTAATAAGGCTCGGGTTGAAGGCTCAATTGCGGAGGCTTACGTAACGGAAGAACTTGTAAACTTTTGTAGTCAATATTTCGGGCCTAATGTTGGTACGAGGTTAAATCAACTAGGCCGAAATGATCCCGGAGCAAGCACAAATTTGGAAGGGCAATTGTCAATATTCAAGCAGCCAGGGAGTCCGTTCGGCCGAACGTATACTCGATGGCTAACAGATGAAGAGTACAGTGCTGCAACAATATATGCCCTTCTAAATTGCGATGAAGTTTCGGCATTCGTTGAGTAAGTTAAAGTCTTAATTCACTTACATTGTTGTACATAATTGAAAGTGTGTGTTAAGCGAGTTAAATGCATATTGGTTTGCAGTGAGTTCGATGCGGAATCTTTAATCACTGATCCCGCTGGACTTGAATCTCATCAGAAATCACAATTTGTACAGTGGTTCAAAATCCGTGTAAGATTATTTAACGAAATTATATTATGTGTTATATACAGTTCTGTGGCCAATTAGTATACTGATTTATCCTTAATTTTTACCGTCATCTACAATAGGTTCAGTCAATGGATAGACCAGTGGCCTCATGCTTGAAATTACTAGCCGAAGGCCCTAACAAACAAACATCCTGTTACGGAGGCTATATCATCAACGGGTTTAGGTTTAACGTAAAAGATGATGACCGAACAAAACAAACCCAAAACAGTGGAGTCTTGGTCAACGGCGACTGTTATGCCGAGAATTGCATGGATTTTTACGGAGAGCTAGATGAGATTGTTGAGCTAACATATCTGGGTTCCCAAAACCGCCTGGTAATGTTCAAGTGTACGTGGTTCGATGTCACATGCAGTAGAGGAATCCGTGTTAGCTCTCAAGGGATTGTAGATGTCAATGTCAAGTCAAGACTTGCATCAGACGAGCCCTTTGTGTTTGCTAGTCAAGCTGTACAAGTCTTTTACGCGGAGGACGTCGCCAATCCCAAATCTCATTGGTATACAACTATCAAGTCCAAGAAATTGCCCGTGACATATGACAGTGAGCTAGACTCCTTTCAAGCCGACCAACCACGTGTCTTGTTTCCTGTTGAGGTCAACAACGAGGAGGACGATCTTCCTCTTCCAACAACACTTCTTGTGGGAGAAGAAGTCGTAGATGATGAAGTATTTTTAGATGTTGAAAGTGTTGGAGATGATGTGACCGAGTCTACTGATGAAGAGGATGAATTAGAAGATGAAGAGGACGACGAGTCCCACGAAGAAGAGGCGACGAGGAAAGTGATGAAGATGATTCGCAAACTGAAAATGATTGACTTGTAATGTTGTAACATCACGGGAAAAATGTAGTAACATTTTAGAACTTGGTGTTTATTGATGTGTTTTTGCACATCCGTTCATATATATATATATATATATATATATATATATATATATATATATATAGTGCCGATGATGATTTATGCCTAAATTATTGTTTTTCACGTGTTAATGTCTTTGTATATAATCTATATGAAGTCAGATATGGATAGGATACGGGCTATTCGTGGCCGCTGGACGCCGAGCTGCTTCCTCCCCGGTTAGTCCCACCTCGTCATTGCCTACTGATGACGAGGCACAGAGTGATCGCGGACAGCCATCGGGGGCCCAGCCCCAGCCGTCGCCGTCACCGTCGCCCCAGCCCCAGGCCATCGCCGTCGCCCCAGCCCCAGCTCGAGCCGTCGCCCCAGCCCGACGCAGATTCATCCCACACGCGCGTGCATTCTCCATCTTCCGTGGGTTCTACCTCAGGTATAGTTGATAACGGTGTTTCGTACATTTTCGCTAGCCTTATATTTGAACTGTATTAATGTCTGTGTTTTGTAGGATCTCGACGAGGCCGTGGTCCGACACGCGGGGTACGCATCGACCCCCAGCGTAAACAGAGAGTTACGCTCACAGCAGGAGGGCCTGTAAGTACTAAAAATATCACCTCATGCCTTATTACAAAATTTTGGGGTGTTAATTTATATTTGAACTGTATTAATTAATTTAATTACTTCTTTGGCAGGATCCTGGAGAATATGGCGAGGACGAAGATCGGCGTTCTTGTGAAGGGCCGATTCTTCGAGCCACGCCTGTACTGGAAGGACTGGGATGCCGCTGCGAGGGAGGCCCTATGGGAGGAGTGGCTGGTACGGTGAAGTATTTTTTTCAGCGTTAGTAAATGTTAAATTACAGTTTGTTTTATGTTGTTAATTTGTGTTATTGAATGCCTTACAGGAGGGGTTCACGTTTGACACGCCTCAGCAGCAGGTACTGGGGCAGCAGGCTTTCTTTGCCTACATCGGCAAGAATTACCGCCGATGGCTCCACGATGCACGGGACCGGGCGAAGAAGGCGCTGCCCGCGGGTGCCCCGATGACGGACATGGCGAGATATCCCCCACATTGGATATCTCACCGTGTATGGGGGAGATGATAGATCGGTGGGCTGCGGATCCAGGTTGGGACGCCAAGAGTAAGAGCGGGACTGAGAACAGACAGAACAAAGATCCGACGCACACGGGGGGGTCGGTGCCACACGACATCGTCCGACACAAGAATGCGGTCGAGCACCCGGATCTGGAGGACGATGAGGTCGTAGCTCTGACGTATAATCAGACGCACGTGCGGAAGAAGGACAAGGACGAGACGCACCGGGCGGGCGACTATATTTCAGATATTGCCCGGCGGATCGATGTGAGTCAATTTATTTAAGTTAATGTTTTTTCTTTCTATCCTCAATGTCTGTTTCGTTAATTAATGCCCTAACATATCGTTAAACCACTATTTTTGCAGGCCTCGTATGAACAGCTAAGGGGGTCCGAGCAGCAGTCCGGACAGCCATCAGCGTCTACTAGTACTGGGGGGTTGAAGCGATGGCTGGATACGCCGGAGGTCGTGAATCGGCCGAAAGGCCGCATACGCGGCCTGCCTAGCACGACTGCTCGTGCCGTGATAGGAGCGTCCTCACCCCCTGCTGCCCCTCCACAGACACCGGCTCCTCGGCCTCAGTTGGACGACGAGGAGATCCAGCGCATTGCTACAGTGGTGTGCCGGATGATCAGGGAGCAGGGCACTGTTGGACAGGCCGCTCCGGCCCCGGATCAGCAGGATCCAGATCCGGGACTCGGGAACCCCTGATGAGCCCCTTCCCGTGCCCGTTCCTAGCTTCCCCCCCCCCCCGTGCCCGGCTTGTACTCTTCTCCCCTCTCCTAACCGGCTATATCCGGTTCCCGGCTTGTACATATATGTTGTTTTTTATTATAAATATTTTTTATAATTGATTATATATATTTCTTTCTGTATTGATTATTGCGCGTTGTTGTTGAGATTTGAAAATTGTATTACAGGTCTGGGTAATTGAAAAATAAAAAAAAATTTCAAAAAAAAAATTGACTTTTGGCGACGGAATATTCCGTCGCTAAATAGTTTTTTAGCGACGGAATATTCCGTCTCGAAAATATAAATCCGTCGCTAAAAAATATAATTCGCGACGGAATATCCGTCGCTAATTAAAAATAAATCCGTCGGTAAAAATGACATATTTAGCGACGGATTTAAAAATTCCGTCGCTAAACTATTAGTGACGGGCTTTTATACGAGGGATATTTAGCGACGGTAAATCCGTCGCTAATTATTTTAGCGACGGATTTTTGGCTTTTAGCGACGGATTACCCCGTCGCTAAAACCCTGTTTTCTTGTAGTGG